>CAUYRH010005271.1:0-15316 GCA_963574655.1 Perodicticus potto
CCCCCCCCCCCCCCCCCCCCCCCCCCCCCCCCCCCCCCCCCCCCCCCCCCCCCCCCCCCCCCCCCCCCCCCCCCCCCCCCCCCCCCCCCCCCCCCCCCCCCCCCCCCCCCCCCCCCCCCCGCACAGGCCAGTGTGTGTGTGTATGGTTTATGTCACATTTTCTTTATCTATTCACCTGTTGATGGAGACTTCTGTTGATACCACATTTGGGCTATTGTCAATAGTGCTGCAAAACATGAGAGTTCAATGTCTTTTCACCATATTTATGTCCTTTCTTTTGGATATATTCCCAGTAGAGGAATTAGTGTGTCATATGGCAGTCCCAGTGTAACCTTCATATTGTTTGCTACAGTGATTCTTACTAATTTGATTTCCATCCAACACTGTAAGAATGTTCCTCTTTTCTTCATTTACAACGTAAGCTCTGGGTTTGTCCAATATGGCTGTTATTGTTTTCGGGTTCATTCTTGATATATATACATATATATAAATTGATGAAATTTTTTTTCAAAAGGCAATGTTGAATTTTACTAAATGAGTTTTTGGCATCTACTGAAAGAATAACATGGTGTTTGTGATGTACCATGTTTACTGATTTTCATACATTGTATTATCCTTGTATCCTGACATGAATCCCACTTACTTGATCAGGGTGAATGATCATTTTAATGAGTTAATAAATTTTGTTTGCTAGTTTGATGAGAATTTTTGCATCTATGTTCATCAATGACATTTATCTGTTTTTTGTTTGTTTTGTGTGCGTATTTGTGTTTGTGTGTGTGTGTCTTTGCCTGGTTTTGGTGTTGGGTAATGTTAACCTTCTGGAATAAGTTTTGGACTGTTTCCTTCTATTTGATTTTTTTTTTTTTTTTTTGAATTTGGGAGAGACCAGCCACAGTGGCTCATTCTTGCATTCTTGTCATCCTAGCACTCTGGGAGCCAGAAGCAGGAGCCCGTGTGAGAGAGAGTGAGATGAGATGCCCCTATCCACTAAAAAAAGAAAAAAAAAAAGCTGAGCATAGTGCCCAGCACCTGTAGTCCTAGCTACCCAGGAAGCTGAGGCTGAGGCAGGAGGATCACTTGAACCACGTTTGTAGTTTGAGTTTGCTATGAGCTAGGGTAACTCCACAGCACTCCAGCCTGGGCAATAGAGTGAGACTCTGTGTAAAAAAAAAGTGAGTGTGGGTAAAATTGATGTTAGTTCTTTAAATATATGCCAGAATTCGACAAAAAGCCCTTAGGTTCTGAGATTTTTTTGATGGGGTCTTTTTAAATATGGTTTTGATTGTTACTCATCATTGATTTATTAAGGTTTTCTGCCTCTGCGGTTCACTCTTAGCAGGTTGTATGTGTCTGGCAATTTATCCACTTCCGTGTTTTCCTACTTGTTGGCCTATAATTGATCATAATATTCTTTAATGGTTCTTTGTATTTCTGAGGTCTCAGTTGTTAAGTCTCCTTATTACTTTCTGATGTTATTTATTTATTTATTTATTTATTTATTTATTTATTTATTTTTTGAGACAGAGTCTCAAGCTGCTGCCCTGGGTAGAGTGCTGTTGCACCACAGCTCACAGCAACCTCAAACTCTTGGGCTTAAGCAATTCTCTGCCTCAGTCTCCCAAACAGCTGGGACTACAGGTGCCCACTACAATGCCCAGCTATTTTTTGGTTGCAGTTGTCATTGTTGCTTACCAGACCCGGGCTGGGTTCGAACCCCCTACCCTAGGTGTAGGTGGCCGGCGCACTTGCTGATTGAGCTATGGGTGTCACCCACTTTCTGATGTTATTTATTTGCTTCTTCCCTCTTTTGTCCTCAGTCAAATAAGAGGTTTGTTGATTTTTCTTTTTATCTTTTCAAAAAGCCTACTTTTCATTGTATTGTTATTCTGCATTTTTTAGTCTCGATTTCATTTATTTCTGCTCTGGTTTTTATTATTTCTTTTCTCCTACTCAGGTTGTTTCCTTAATAGCAAAACTATTTGTAAAAATAAAGAAACAAAAATCAACAATATATAGCAAATAAAAACAGAGCTGAGAAAACAAGGTAGTCAGTCTTCATTAATGGAAGATCTCCAGTGCATGAGTGAGGAAAGAGTTAAAATACAATTTTGCATATCCTTTACTAAGGATATTAGTAAAATAGTCTATATGCTGCTAAATATGATCGCCATCAGACACGGTGGCTATTGTAATGTGGCTAGCATGGCTCTAGAAATATTTTTTTTAATTCATTTGATTTACTTAATTAATATTTAAACTTAAATAGCCTTATGTGTCTAGTGGCTATGTTATGTGTCTAGTAGCTATTGTATTTAAAGTAGAGTACATTTCTAAACAACTAAGAGTATATTATAAATGTCTTACCACAAAAAATAAGTAAATGAGGTGATGGGTATATTAATTAGTTTGATTTAAGAATTCCATGTTGAATATCAAATCATCACATTGTAACCTATAAATGTATACAGTTATGATTCTATAAAAACTAAGTTAAAAAATAAATAAAGTAAAGCTTCTGTTAGCACATTGTTTAAAACTACATCACAAAATAATAAAAATAATTTGAATATTTTATAGGCTAGTTATTCCATTGTTTGGGGACAGGGTGATCACAGAAATATAACACAAATCTGTTTCCAAATTTTAGTTATTCCACATAGGATAGCTGCAGTGAGAATTCACCTTATTTCTCCTCCAAAACACATATTCCTGTTACCACAATCAGAAATATCTAATGTTCTCAAATAGGTTTATGTATTATTTTATAGTGATTAGACAACAGTACTTCTGCACTTTGGTTCACATAATTGGTTTGTAATTTTCAATGAAGTACATGGGGGAGTAGATACTTTGATTCTCCATTACTTATTTATTCCCTTGAATATCATGCTAAGATGTTCAGAGTTTGGAAGCAAGTGAGTATAGTACTTTAAAAGATTTTCAGTTAAAATATAATAAATTTTTTTCCATATATTGCATGTAATGCAATGCAAAAAGATAGCAAAAATGTCATATCATAGGATAAACACAAACTAAATTCTCCTGAGTTCTGTGTGACATAAATGCATATAATTAAAACATTTTATACTCAAACATTTTTATAAACAAACATCTTTGGAGCACAGTATTGTAGTTTTGTATTTGGGAACCAATACATTCTTTCTGAGGAGTTTCTATATTTAAAAGTAATGTACACAGTTATGATTTAATAAAAAAATTGTAATACTTCGAAATGTCATTCTTTCTGTAAAGGGAAATATTCAATAATCTAACATGGATTTGTCAATTCTTATGTATAAACAAGAATCATTACTTGGAAATAAGGTGTAAACATCAGGGCCTTTCACTGCATGAGCCATCTGGACTCTGTGGAGAATTTGGTATTCCTTTTATTAAATAGATTACACAGATTTTATAATCTCCAAGACCAGAAAGCCCTACTAAAGAAACTGAGGGATAATAAATAACACACTAATGTAAGAAATGAGAACAGTTTCAAGAAATATCCACTATCAGTTTTTATCATCACATTCAAGGAAGTAACATCAGAACATTTAATTTAAAGCAACAATCACATTAATTTTGTTTAATTATAGAGTTTGATCTCTAGAGGAAAACCCCTAAATATAAAAATGAGTTTGTTGCCCCTTTCCTTAAACACTTTTTTTGTCGTTGGGTTTTTTGGTTTCTGTTTTTGGTGAAAATTGTAGGCTAACATAAAATCACTCTGACACCTGTTAGCAAGAACACTATCAAGGTGAAAATGATTTTGTAATTTCTTCTTAGAAAATAATCAATACCTTATGAAAATTCTATATTTGTAGATCTCTAGTTAAAATAAAATTCAGATATAAACCAGTAAACATTAAAAATAAAGATATTACTGCTCGAAAATGAGACACTATTGTTACCTAATTTAGAATACAAAATTTAACAATAGTAAATAGTTCAGTGATTTTATAAATATTGAATTCTTTTGCTGTTGAAATGTAAATGTATATTTGCATATTAATTATTTGTTTTCACATATGAAAATGCATGTGTACCTGTACATTTATTTTATACAGGAAATCAGACCCATGTTTTTTTTACATCATGTGTAGTGACAAAGAAAAAGAGAGTGTAATCACTAGGAAGGTAGAATAGAAGGGAGGTAAATGACAGAGGAGCATAGCTCCTGTGAAAATTTTTATAAAGACTCATGCACATAATTGTAAAAGATATCTGTAGTTTATTTGAATGAAATCATCTAAGTAAGAGAAGCTCTTTTTATTTTTGAAATGTTCTGTTGCAGCAGCGGTTTACCATTATACATTTTCAATTGAAGGAGGTCTATATACACTGGTCATTATGACTTTCATCTGGGAAGCATTTTAGCCTAATGTTTCTGGAACCAAGGAAATATTGTACATTTTGAGTCTTTCAACTGTTGTACTGAAGAAAGCGGCTCACTCACAAAAGCATTTTTAATTTGACAGGGGATTACAAAAACATTGGGTGCTCTTTAACTGTTGTCACAGCCATCTATTACATTAAGAACAAGTTGATTTTAATATTTGTCAAATTAAAACGCATTGTATCATGCTAACCTTGGGCATGCATTTGCATAATTGGCTCTCTGCTTGCTGTGTATTATGTGACACCCTCATTTGATTACTGTTCATTTTTCTGAAATTCTGAAGCAGCAACTAACACAACCTGCATATTAATATTTCATTTTCATCAGACCTTATTTTTATGCAGCTGAGTTGTAGCAAATGCTATCTTTTCATTACTAAGCTTGTTATAAGTCACTTGCTCTAGAGTGTTTAGAAAACAAAGTTCAATTCACATGTTTACCCTGTTCTTTAATAGAACAATAAAATTGGATTTTAAAAGTTTAGTTTAAATAAATGATCCTCCTGTCAGATTGGCTTTGAGAAAATATCTGAAATTTGAGAAAGAAAAATGTAGTGTAGCCCTTATCTCAGGCAAAATTTTATAATAATATAAAATTCTAGCGACTTACAATAGCAAACATCTAATTCTCTTTCTTAGATCTGCATGTTGGCTGAGGCTCTGCTGGGCTCAGCTGGGCTAAATGCCAGGCTTCAGGTTGTGAAGTAAACACTTCTAATTTTCTGTTGCCTGGCTATCCATTATGAGTATAAGGTGAACTGTCTTATACTAGAAGCAGGATTTGATCACCGTCGACATACAATTTCCAGTTTCAGCCTCAACGCAGTCAATCCAGATGTCTGCATTCACATTAACTTCCTGGTACCCTCCCTACAGAACATATGGGTATAAACTACTGGATTCACGACACTTGCCCCACCTGTTGTGTGGTCTGCCAATGTCTCTTTAGTCACAGTTAATGCCACAGGACTCAAGCGAGATTAACACTTACGCAACAGGCTGCCTGCTAACATAAAGACTAGCCTGTGAAAGTCGCATTACATATGCACGACCAGATTCCCCAGAGCCTTGTCGGGACAGGGCTAGAGCTTACAGCCTCTCTCCAGAAGGACGCCTCAATACCACATTGAGAGACCTGCTTCAGATCCGCCTCACCTCTGTGTCAGTCTATGACTCAGGTGAGTAGGTGAGAAGATGAGCACCGTGATGGGTAACTCTTATGTGTCCACTTAAATGTGCAAAGGAGTGTCTAAATGAAACATCATCTCTGTGTCTGCCTGTGAAAGTATTTTGTTTAAATTTGTGAACATAGTAATGTAGACCACACTCCTCCATGTGAATGATATCAAATCATCTAATGCATTAAGAGCCCGAATAGAAATGAAAAGGAGAAGGAAGGATGACTTTGCCCTTTTTGTTTACCACCTTCCTGCTTGAGAAGAACGTGGTTCTTTTGTTGCCCTTAGACTAGGTTTTATGCTCCAACTCCTCTGGTTCCAGGACTCGGTGCTTAGACCGAGTCGCACCACTGGCTTTCCTTTGTCTCCACCTTGCACATGACAGATCATGAGAGTCTCAGACTTCACGATTATATGAGTCTGTTCCTCATAAGAAATCATTGTATGTGTGTTCTTTTGGTTCTGTTTTTCTACTGAACCCTGACAATACAGGCATGTTCTTCGTATACTGGAGGTCAGAGGTGTAAGAAGATAATTTTAAACATCTCAAGCACATTTAAAATCTCTACTCAGAGGCTGATCAATTCACAATCACTAACAGTAATTGATTAAAAGTATTATGGTCAAAGATGGACATGAATGATCCACTATTTCAATTCTTCAAGAAAGATTTCAATTTGCTAGACTATATTCATTATAGACTTTGGACACATTCTAATCCTGGCTCGTTAAACAAATTAAACGTGTAAATTTTCAGTCTTAATGTTGATGCTTTACTTCTTTTCATAATCTGCAGAAGAGAAACAAGTAAAATTATTTTGTTTCTTGTCATGTCAATGCAAATAATTTACAAAAAACAAATAAAAATCTCACAAATTTTTAATGTTCTTTCACCTGACAAGTCTTTGTATTGCTTTAATTCTTATGGTACTGTGTAATTTTTCCAGATAGAGAATTCTAGGTAAACATATTTTACAGAAATTTAACAATTCCACCGCTTTGTTGACTCTATATTTTCTGAATCTCCAACCGAGTTCCCTGAAGTGCTTTGCGTCATTTTTCTCTGTTTTCTGTGAAGTTCTTCACTTTATCTTTGTTGTGAGCTATCCGACCATCATGGACTTTAGTGATGTTTTTGTTTATTTTTATCCCATCTTTGTTTGCTGAGCTCTTTAATTTCAAAATTTGTGTTAATTTATCTCTTTCCACAATTTGCTAGACATTTGATGCCTTCAGACTCTCTTGGTACTCCCAGCAATACTGATAGGTAGAATTTTAGTTGTTTGTTTCTCTTCTGCAGATTATGAAAAGAAGTAAAGCCTCAACATTAAGACTGAACATTTACAAGTTTAATTTGTTTAGTGAGCCAGGATTAGAATGTGTACCTACTAAATCCAAAGTCTATTGGGAATATAGCCACATACCCCTCTCATTAAATCACTATCTCATATTTTATAAGCTCAATTTTTTAAAATTAAAACACACATATAGCAAAAAATATCCATTTTTCTCTTCTATTTCTCTATTCAAAGCTGCAACTTTTACCTGCACATATGTTTACCTGTCCTGGTTTATTTTTATGAAAACATCTTGTTAATTTAGGTCCAAGGAAGTTGATAGTGCTAAACCTCATTTCTGCTCTCAAATAATGTCCCCATAAATCTAGCATGGTATATGGATGGGAAAAGAGAAAATAACCCTGTAGCAAGCTGATGTAGATGAAATGTGAAATAAAATGAGAATGTCTTACAATATTCAAAATGTCAAGATTGCTTGTAAATCTCTATGTCTTGTTAATTATCACATTCCATGATCAGTACAGAAGGATGTTAATGCTTTATAAATGTGTGCAATTTACATATACCAAGAGAAACTCTTTCCTCTGTGAGAATGGCTGAGGAAATAATGTAGATAAGAAGCTGAAAGAGAAGAATCCGTAATTTTACAAAACAGCAAAAAAAAAAAAAAAAAACCTTTAGATTTTTGTTACTGAATTCTCTTCTTTCTCTCCCCTCATCCATATATATAAATAAATATATAAAAATATATATAAATATATGTATAAACAAGAAACTGTGCTGGGATACAGAATATGTATATTTGGGCATATTGACCACCTTAGTGAAGTCAACAAAATATTCACAGACAACAACAACAACAAAACAAATGCCAGGGTCAATTGGTGTTTCTCAAAAATGAGATGAACAAAATCAGAGAAATCAGTATTAACTTGTGTGTATTATCTCTGCTCTATTCTCATTCCATTACTGCCCGATGAATCACATATGTATGATCTAAATATTACCCAGGTACGAGAAAGACCAAGGAAATGAACTGAAATGTAGTCCATTGTCTATTGCTTACAAAACAGTATACAGTGTGAACTTAGCCAAATTAACTACCTTCTTAAAAACATAATGTTCTTCAGAGGAATTTGGCAGAATCCATTACTTTTACAATGAACCAAATCATTTATAATGCCAAAAGAACAAGAAGTTATGAATTATTGTCAACCCAAAGATCACCAGACACCAAACGTAAAATAACCTAGAATTTATGACAGTCAGAAAGGAGTTATACAGCAGTTTTTACTTCTTTGCTCAGGATGTACAAAAAAATGAATAAAAGGATCTTGGTAGAAAAATAGATATTCTTAAAACACATGTTTTCTGTTTCTTCTAGATGTAAAAAACTGTGGCATATAAAATAAAATACAATATAGGTTTATGAAGAAAGTGAACCTTGGAAAGGAAGGCGACATCAAGCTTGAAGAAGAATCAGTAGAAATTATATAATTTGAAAAGAAAAAAATTACTGGGAAAAATCCGTAACTGTGGGACAGTATCAAAATACAAACATATAGATAATTATAAGTAGAACGATTAGAGAGGGTTTCAGGAAGAAAATAGAGATATGATAGTTTCTTGTGGAAATAGACAAATTAACATAAATTTGGAAATCAAAGAGCTCAGCGAACAAAGATGGGATAAAAATAAACAAAAACATCATCAAAGCACATTATGGTCAGATAGCTCACAAGTAAAGACAAAGTGAACAACTTCACAGAAAACAGAGAAAAATGATGCATTTCAGGGAACTTGTTTGGATACTCAGAAAATATAGAGTCAACAAAGCAGTGGAATCATGTTAAATTTCTGTTAAAAAAATGTTTACCTAGAATTCTCTTTCTGGCAAAATTATACAGTACTATGAGAATTAAAGCTATACAAAGACTTTTCAGGTGAAAGAACATTAAGTATTCGTGAGTTTTTTGTAAATTATTTGTGCTGACATGACATGAAACAAAAGATAAAGGGTCTTCAAGAAAAAATAAGGGACATTGTAAATCCTAATACGGAAGGGTAAAATATTTTTTAAAACTTTCTTATTTTTACTCTTGATTTAAAAAACAACGCACATGGGTTTAAGCCAAAGTTCTAACACTGTGGAAAAACCTAAAAGGAAAGCAAAAATATGTGATTGGGGGAATTATAATATTTTCTAACAATACTAGTAATAGATAAATGTATGTAAATCCCTAATTAAACCACATCATCTTTTACAAAAAGATATGAAAAACTTAATCTGAAGATTAATGGGAAAAAACACTATAAATGGAAGAATTTGTATGGTGTTTAACTTGCTGAATTTCATAATTTTCAATTCTACAGCAGTACCCTAGAAGATAACTTACATAAGTTTAAATAATTCTTCTGCATGCTATATAATGTGTTAATTAATGAAATCTCTTCATTGGTTTAATATTGTGAATGGTTGTTGCATTGTTTTTGTTCCTTTGTTTTTTTGTTGTATTTTTTTTTTGAGATAGAGTCTGACTCTGTGCCCTGGGTAGAGTGCCATGGCTTCATAGCTCCCAGAAACCTCAAACTCTTAGACTCAAGTAATCATCTTGCCTTAGTTTTCCTAGCAGCTGGGACTACAGGCATCTGACACCATACGTGGCTAGTTTTTGTTTGTTTGTTTGTTTTTTAACTGAAATCTGAATCTTGCTCTGGCTCAGGCTAATCTCCAACTCCTGAACTCAAGGGATCCTCCCACCTAAGCTTTCCAGAATGCTAGGATGATAAGCCTTAACCACCACATCTGCCTTTTTTTTGTTTTTCACTGTGGTTGATCTTATATGTTTAGCAATCATAAAATTGATTCTATATTTTTCTATCATTGTTAGATAAATTTGTATGTTCTTGGGTAGATCTTCTTGATTTTCTCCTTACATTCTCCATAACACAGCAGAAAAATATTTTCTTCTGAAAGAGGCTTATTATTAAATATTTCATTGCTTAATATACCTAGTCCAGTTTTTCTCAACAGAATAACAAACAAGAATTTGTCAAACATCTGCCTAAGGGTGGATGATATTCTAGCAGGGTTTTATTCCAGATGGTTATACTAATCCTTTTAATTCAGAATCTTTATTTTCTATCCCACTACAACTAAACTGTGCTTCTAATATTGGACAATTGACTCTGAGAGATCTTCAATTTAATGTCTACATCACAGATCATCATATCAATGTAATTTTCTACAATAAATTACCCTCCCTGTTTTTTAAAATTTTTTTATTTTTTTTTCCTTTGAGCATCTGTTGCCTTGAAGGGATTACATTAAACTTTAGCCTGTATTTTCAGTTCAAGTTTGCTGTACACAATTTGCACTGCTTTGAACAGCTGGCCATCATGTTTACTTTCCCATTTCCCTCACAGCTGAAATGATTTACCACCCGTGGATGCATCCTGCTTCTTCTGCGTTCATTTGTTAAGTTAATTAACTTTTATTCTTTCTGGCTTTTTTAATACTGGCTTAATAGTTAATTTAACTGTAGACTGCGAAAGGGTGCATATTGTTGTAGTGAAGACAACAGTGTTGGGAAGTCTGCAAGTTAAATGTGTGAGTTTTTCAAAAGAGCAAACTAATTTCCCAAACTGACAAATATTATATCAAAGCACAAATAAATTTATAAGCTATTTGATTTTTATGTTAGAAAATCTATAAGTAAATCATTAGTTTTGGCCAGAAGAGCACCTTCCATGTCTTCATAATTTCTTTTTTCCCTATAAGATACCTAATTTAGTACCACTTATGATCAGAAGCCCAATTTTATGTCCAGCATACTCCCAGGTTTTGACAATTTTCTTGGTGATTCTATGTTCAAAATATAACGAAAAATATATCCTTCAATTTCCCTTGCCACTTTGTTTCTCAGTACCTCAGTTTGCAGAGTTATTCTTGCTTTTAAAACATAGTAGTAGTTCTAAAATGGTAGATAAAGATGGTTGACAAATAAACATTACTTTAAATTTTATTTTTCATTTCAGTAATTTCTCCTAAGTAATATGGTTATAAAAATTGTACTTCATGATCAAAGTAACTCAGAGCAGCTAGTTGTGCTTTAGGTCACACTGCCTGCAGCAGCACTAGGACCATAAGTCTTCTTTGTCATCTTTTCTGGGCTATGTACGACCAGTTCTTTTGGCAACACCTCTATGTAGAGCTGTTCTGTCAGCAACCAGTTTCAAGCAGCCTCTGATTAGTTTAGTTCAGGTGTAACTGGACAACCTCTCGATCAAATATTGCTGTGGACTTTTCAGTTATTTTTCCAGGATTTCGCTGACTTATGACAGATGGCAGCTTTGAGAAATCACACGCAATCACACAGGCCCACTTAAAACAAGTAAGACGGTCAACACTGCAGGACAACCTCCACTGTTTAGGGAACACAGCTTGCTGGCTAGGACTTTTTACTTTTACCAGTGAGAAGATTTGAGAGAAAGTTTGGCGTGTTTATTATCTTTAGATTTTAGAAATCGCCCCATGTCTAAATGTTGACCTTTGAGCTTCCCGAAGTCAACAGTAGGCCATGTGCTTCTACAGCGGTGCTCTGATCAAATCCCCTCTGGCAACAGTTTTGTATTGGTGGCAAACAGTAATTACTAAATGAACACTCCCCATTTATGCACAATTTGTTTTTCACAGGTTTGTTTTACAACCCTTGCAATGTCCTCTTTCTGCCTATCAGGGGAGCTTCATGCTCAGGAATTTAGTGTGTGACTTTCAGTAATATAGGCTACTTTAACACAAGGCTGAGTACCCTCTCACTTTACATCCTTAGTTAAAGGAGACTACTGTGAAAAATATTTTCATTTCTTAAACACTGTTGACCTATTTTCTTTCCCAACATTTGTTTTAAAGTCAGTGACAAAACTCCAAGATTCTACTACTTGAAAAAGGACTCATGAATGTTTTTATCTTGAAATTTCATGGGAATGGGAGGTGCCTGTGGCTCAAGGAGTAAGGGCACCGGACCCATATACTGGGGGCAATAGGTTCAAGACTGGCCTCGGCCAAAACTGCAAAAAAAAAAAAAAAAGGAATTTTATGGTAAACTTAAGAAGAACTTCCTTGAAGCTTAGGTTTCTCCTTATAAGTATAGCCCATTTCCTTTAATCTTTTTCACACAAAACCATAAAATAAAGTCTCTATGAGTCAGTGAGCTAACTGCCCCATCAGCCTCAGCAGTGGTTACCTTGGTAATATGTTTTTATTGATTTTCAACGTTCCTCAGTCCATCCCTTTGGCTTCTGATTCCTACTATTAGTGATCATTTTCCAAAACGCTATTTTCCTAGGTTTTTGTTTGACTCAGGTTCAACTTTTAGGGAGAGTTAAGGTAAGGCACAGTTAATATCTTTGATATGTGTTTATTTTATAATTTTTTTTCTCACTTGATGCTTGATGAATCCAATTGTCTTTCTAATAATAACAACAACAAAAAAAGAGATTAGCTGATTATGCCTTATAGGACATGAGGGAAGGTAATCAAGCACTCTTTATTTTCTATTATAAAAATGGGACATGTGGCAGCATGTATCTGAATATCCAGTTCTATTATAGCTCAAAACTCATAAGGGAGAAAGTTTTTTATGGACATAAGAAGAGAATAATCCCAAAATTGAAAATATAGTAATGGTACAACCAAGAGGCAATATTGTTTATCACATATAGAAATGAGAAGCCTGCTAATGCAGTACTTTAATCTTTTTCACACAAAACTTCTTTTGTTTACTGTCTGTGTGTGTACACAAAGGTTTCAAAAATGTGTATACATTACAGAAGGTGTTATCCATGTATTCAATATTATGTATATCCGTTGACTTACTCTAGTTATTGCAGAAGTCAACTATGACTTGTATTCATCTTTTGTTATCAGTACCTATTAAGTATTATAATTTTTATTTTTATTTTTATTTTTTTTTGCAGGTTTTGGCCAGGGCCAGGCTTGAACCTGCCACCTCCAGTACATGGGGCCAGCGCCCTACTCACTGAGCCACAGGCACTGCCCAAGTATTATAATTTTGATGAATTTTTTTTCTTTTATTAAAACATGTATAATATTTTGCACCCTCCGTATATACTACATATATATGAATTCTGTATTCCAACGCCCACGTTTAATATATATTTTTTTCATTAGTGGAAAAAGTTCATTAAAGTAGAGGCCAATCAGATTGTACAATGTATGAACCCAGGTTCTTACCAATAAGCGTCCATTACAGGTCAAGTGTGGAGCTGTTAATTTATTCCACACAATATAAAGTAATACCATTACTTATGTCTGAACTCTAGGAGAAAATGTTAAGAATAGATTAAAAATGTGAAATTCAGGCCGAGTGCAGTGGCTCATGCCTGTACTGAGATGGGTGGATTGCTTAAGCTCATGAGTTCAAGACCAGCCTGAGCAAAAGCAAGACCCCATCTATACTAAAAATAGAAAAACTGAGGCAAGAGAATGGCTTGAGCCTGAGTTGGAGGTTGCTATGAGCTATGAATCCACAGAACTCTACCCAGGGCAATAGCTTGAAACTATCTCAAAACAAACAAACAAAAAACTGTGAAATTCAAAGACTTCTTCTGAAGGAAACACATGCCCACGCAAACATAATGTTTAAGCACATATTTGTGCTTCTAGTTCTTTGTCATATCTTCAGTGTTGTACACATTTCTGCCATTCAATTGTTCAGAATAGATAAACATTCATGGGAAAATTTTGTAATCTCACCACTGAAGCATATGTCTACCTTCAAGGCAGGGTACTCTTTCCTAGCATTGCATCACCTTGCTCTGTGGTGGTTTTCAAATTTTGATCAATCTGCAAAATAGATGAGAAATAGGAAGACTTCCATTTCTTTTTCACTGACTTGTTCTTCCTCTTATATTGAATATAGACCTTCTCTTCGAAAAATGGCCCAAGTAAGAAGAGGTATGAAAACTGAATTGGAATGTTAAAGCAGCTAATGGTATCACATTAACATTGCTGAAAATCTATAGGAACAAAAGTTGTTTCAGCTAAAATGTCAATATACAAGCAAGGGAACTAGAAGATTCTAAAGTTGATAGGGATAAAAAAGTTTAAATTTTTACAATGGAAACTCCAATAGATAATCATTGAAAAATCACACTTTCGAAATTAAGTACTAGTACATTGGTAATCACAAATGGTTTGAGATACACAAAATCGAGAAGCATAAAATCTGTGTGGAAGGAAACAGATGAATGTCTCTCAGCAACACAAGTGGGCCAAGAAAGTTGAAGCTTGCCCTGGTGAATCACAAAGGATACAGTTGACTCCATTTCTGGAGTGAAATAATGGGCTGTGACATAGTCTGTCTCAAAACTTTCAAAGTGCTGTACATATGATATATGAAATAACTTGCATTTTTCTTCTTTAAGTAAATAATGTTAAGACCAAAACATCTATGGACATTAACTTGTCTAACCTCCTAATTTGCATAGAAAATGTACTCAAAAGTTTCAATAACTTGCTTAATTTCATATGCTTACTTACAGAAGTGAGTGTACCCTACATATTTTCTGATTTAATATTAAAGGGACCTATTATAAAACAACATGAACAAGTGGCATGATACAAGGAAAAATGAAATTAATGTCATAGTTAATGACTACTCAATAATATTAATAGGCTCAGTGCCTGTGGCTCAACGGGCTGAGGCGCCAGCCACGTATACCTGAGCTGGCGAGTTCAAATCCAGCCCGGGCCCGCCAAACAACAGTGACGGCTGCAACCAAAAAAAAAAAAAATGGCTGGGCGTTGTGGCAGGCGCCTGTAGTCCCAGCTACTTGGGAGGTGGAGGCAGGAGACTCACTTGAGCCCAGGAGTTGGAGGTTACTGTGAGCTGTGATGCCACAGCACTCTACCCAGGGTGACAGCTTGAGGGTCTGTCTCAATAATAATAATGATAATAATGATAATAATAATAATAATAATAAAATGCTAACTAGTGAATTAAATTACCATCATAATATGTTGAATAACAATTGCTAGATAAATGAAAATGCATGCATTGGGTGGCAGCTGTGGTTCAGTGGATAGGGCACCAGCTCCATATACCAAGGGTGGCAGGTTCAAACCCAGCCTTGGGAAAATTGCAACAAATAAATAGCCGGACATTGTGGCAGTTGACTGTAGTCCCAGCTACTTGGGAGGCTGAGGCAAGATAGTAACCTAAGCCTAGGAATTAGAGGTTGCTGTGAGCTGTGTAATGCCACGGCACTCTACTGAGGATGATAAAGTGAGACTTGTGTCTCTACAAAAAAAAAAGAAAAAGAAAGGAAAGAAAAGAAAAGAAAGGAGGGCGGGAGGGAGGGAAGGGAAGGGAAGGCAGGAAGGGAGGGGAGGTGGGCAGGCCGGAAGGTAGGTAG
>CAUYRH010005272.1:0-29873 GCA_963574655.1 Perodicticus potto
GTTCTGCACCTTACTAAGTGCAGAATACAAATGTCTTCATATAATAACTGAGGAAATGCCAGGAAGGCTATGTTAATCAGTTTGACGAAAATAGTTCAGATTGTATATGAAACCAGCACATTGTACCCCTTGATTGCACTATTGTACACAGCTATGATTTAATAATAAAGACAATACAAAAAAATGAAAAATGTTTAAAAATATCATCTAGAGAGACAGTGGTTGACGGAGGAGGGGTCTGAAAGGTATCGGCGGCTGTTGTTGCAACTGGCATCAAAACCAGCAACTTGTCAAATCCTGGGCCTTGTGCCCCAGACTTGGGAATGTGGAAGTGGTAAGTTCTAGTTTTTGCCCTATCAGCTTGGTGTTTGATTTTGCTGATGGTATCAAGCCCAGCCCATGGGAAAAAAGGAAGTCATGCTCTTGACAGAAGCATCGTCAGGACATTTGCGGATGTCTGTGTGCGGAGTAGCCCTGGCTTGCATCTTTCTTCCAGTGGGTCAGTGGCAGAGACTGAGGATAGATTGAGACATTTCTAATTAACAAATATCTATTTATTGAATACTTATTTTGCACTAATCAGATCCTACTCATGTTTATATGTATGTATTTACATCTTAATTCTAAGAGGCAGTGTGTAAACATAAGTACAACTTATATATTATTACAATTGTCCTTTCAGTAGATTTAAGGCAGCTAATTAAGGGTTGAGGATTCCTGTTGAGCTCAGCAACTCCACTGTGGGAGACAGGTGCTTAGGGAGGTGCTGGGAGAAGAGGCCTGTTTCTTGAGTGTCTGCCTTGCCCTTTCCTTACCTTTAATCCTCACAGCAGCCATGTGACTTGGGTATGTTTATCATTTGCCATTAATCTATGAGGTGACTATGACCCAAGAAAGTTACTTGAGTGGCAGTATGGCCATGGAAACATTGCTAATCTGATTGCCTGAAACTGTTATCATTAATCACCATCCTCATCTCCATGCTAGAAAAAAAGAACACTCAAGAAAGTTCTGTAGGAAAATCTATGAATATGGAAACTTATTTTGCCATGAGACCTATATACTCTGAGGAGTATTTATCTAGACTACACTACTTATTAATATTTCTACTTTTCTTTAGAAATAAATAACAGTGAAATTAATATACTCTAAGATGATTCAGCTGACATGGCAGGAGGAAGAGGTCTTTGGGGACAGTTTGGGGGTCACATATGAGTCATAAGAGCTTCCCTAGGCTTTGCAGTGTGACAAGCTAAAAGTCATCCAAGGAGCCCCGTGCTCAGGCAGTGGTCAGGGTCATTCTCCATGCATCCTCCAGGAAGCTTGTTTTCCTGGACCTCGGAAGCTAATCACACAGAGAGGCAACCTGTGAGAGACTCCTGTTTCCCCTTCTCCCGGGGCCCTCCAGTGTTTTGTTTTGTTGCTGGGTGGAATCCCTGCAGAGAACCACAGTATAAGTTTGTGGTTAGCATGGAGTGCCATTAGTAGGAAGCAGGGTGGCAGCTGCGCTGTCTTTGTCAGCACACATGCTGCCTTGTTAACTTTGATAAAGAGAAGCGGTTTGGGTCTCTCTAAAAAAAAAAGAGAGAGAAGGAAACAACTATGATTACACTTTTCTGAGCTGCTAATATGTATATGATAAGGTTAGTGATTTAAAAGGAAAAAAAAATCCTTCAATGACACAGTCTTCTAGACCTAGGTCCTAGACAGAGCTGGCATTGTGTGGGTGAACTAGAGGAAGAAATCAGAAACAACTCTGGGCAATGGAATCACTTTTCTTTGGCCCAGATTGGTATTATTTCTGCTGGGTAAATTGTGAGATCAGTGCCCGAACTTCTTCCATATTCCTCTTTCCCGATTTTACCATGGAAAGTGTTGATTTTAAGATCCTTGTGTGCCTTTCTCAATTTGAGAGCCCCCTGGGCATGTGAGGGCGGCTCCTGTGATCCTTCCTCTGCCATAAGGGACATTGCATATAAACCTGGTCAAGCGGAGGTTTTCCAAGGCTCCTGGTTTTCATTTAGGGTTATTAGCACCGAGCAGACTTATCTTCCTGGCTTTATAGTGTAATGGCCTGCAGATGTCTGTGGAATAACTTAAGCCTGGATCACCACCCCCAGATGGACCACCCCTTCTCTCTCCTCCTTGTCTCAGCCACAGCAGACTTTAGAAATGCAGACCCAGGGCAAGCTGCTGCTAGAGTTCTTGGACTTCAGAGCTGAGATGGTCTGCTTAAAGCATAGTTTTAAGAAATACGCAGACACACATATATGTTTGTTTAGACAGAGCCATGTGGGAGGTGGTGTTTTGCCTGTTAGCAAGAAACATTTCTCCAGTGTTTCCTATAGTGTTCTGATTTGTACTTTGATGGTTTCACATTTCCTGTTGGATGGCTTAACTGAAGATGGCAGGCGGCCCTCTCTGATCATTTCTGGAAGGGTTAGTTGCAATTATCAGCTGCTGGGGGCAGGGACATCCTTGGCGTCTCCATTTGTAGATCCTGTGGAAACTCCCCCTCCTCGCCCTCGTGACTTCTCTGCAGGATGACTCAGTAAGGAAAAGGATAAGGAAAGTCAGAGTAAGCCCCTGGATGCGTGTAAACTTCATTCTGATGTGGAGTTTGCTACAAGACATGAAAATAAAGCATTTCTCTCGTCTTCCTTGGTGAGGGCATTGGGAGGTGTAAGCCTCCCCAAGGAGACTCTGCAGATCAAGGGAGAAGGAGCAGGCTATATCCCAGAAGATGGAGCTTTTTCTGATTCATAAAGTTCAGCATCTTTGTGAGAAACTGTGCCACAGGAACATTGATGCACAGCTTCAGTGTGAAGAAGGCTAATTTGTACAACAAATGTTCTTTTTTTTTTTTTTTAAGAGACCGAGTCTCACTTTGTTGCCTTCGGTAGAGGAGTACCATGGCATCACAGCAACCTCCTGCTCTTGGGCTTAGGCAATTCTGTTACCTCAATCTCTCGAGTAGCTGGAACCACAGATGCCCATCACAACGTCCGGCTATTTTTTTGTTGCGGTTTGGCTGGGGCCGGGTTTGAACCCACTACCCTCGGTATATGGGGCCAGCGCCCTACTCACTGACCAACACTCCTGTGTTGACATGTGACAACCTTAATAATGAATAAATAGTATGCATGGCTGGGTACAGTGCATACCTATGGTCCTAGCTACTCAGGAGGCTGAGGACAGAAAAATCACTTGAATTCTAGTCCAGCCTGGGCAGCATAACAAAACTCCATCTATAAAATTTTTTTAAAAAATGTTAAAATGTATGTATACGCATACACAGAATATATACAGTCAAACCTCTGTAAGTTGACTCCCCAAGGGACTGTAACAAACTGGCAAACATATGGAGGTGGTCAATGTAAGGAACTAGGCCTGCTGTACCGATAGGTACATGTGGTGCATGTCCAGTCTATGAAAATTAGGTCAACTTGAGGTGGTCAATATAGGGAGGTGGTCAACTATAAACACAGTTTACAGTTTATTGTGGTCACAGTAAATACAGACGCTAGTGTGTCCATCAAATATAGCAGTGTTGTGTATCGCAGTTGGTTGAGGGGCTGCCTTTTTGGGGGAGGCAGCTTTCTTATAATTTATAGAAGGTTCAGAACCAGAGTTCTAGATTTACTAGGTTAAACCATTTAATCCTGTCTGTGGAGCTTGGGAGTCTATAGATCTTCTAGTTGGCTGGAGGGAGAGATTATTTCCATATGGCCATCTTTTCTATCTAGACATGTGAATTATCTGTCTCTCCAGGGAAAGATTCTTTGATGTGTTTCTCTTAGGAATAGAGTGCTAAATACTTAGTATATATTTGGATAGAGCGATATAGATAAATATGTTCTTAGAATTTTAGCCAGCTACACCTATATAAAAACAAAGTAGAACCTCAATTAGGAATGAAAGTTAAACTTTATCCATTTTCAACTTCAACATGTCAAACATTAACATACTAGTTTAGGTGGATTTTTCATTAGCAGTGAACTTAGAGAAAAATTTTTGAATGATGACATTTGGCAAAGCATATAATAATAAAGGAGTGTGTATTCTTCAACTGCCTGCTAAAGCCTCCCTGATCTAATGAGGATTCATCATTTTTGTCTTTCCACAGCCTTAAGACCAAATGTTCCAGGGAAGCTGGAATAAAATAGTCACAGTTCTTATTTGTGACCATGGTTCTTTCTGGTAACTTCATTTCCCTATTTGTTTCAGAAACTGTCTGGGCGGAAGATAAATCCAGTTCTACGGATGTTTGGCCAGTCCATATCAGGAGGCATTGATATGGATGGAAATGGCTATCCTGGTAAGCTGTTTTTCTTTAAAGGCACATGAGATACATGAAGATAAATGCAGGAGGTAGGATTGCTAGTCTGGTTAGCAATCATTATACCCATTTAGGATTAGGAAAATTCATAAAACAGAATGCAGTGTTTTGCCTGGCATTTGATTTTAAGGTGAAAATAGTGTGGAAGTTTATTTTGGAGTTTTAAAATGATCTAGTCTGAAGGGTTCAAGCACCAAGAGGGTGGATTTTTATAGTGACTTCTGTGGTATCAAATTTTTTTCTAATGAAGAGAGAAACCACTATGCATGTTTAAAATGATAGATAGTGAAACCGCGTGTTTTCCTTGACATTTAACCATATTTAGAGGCTTCTTACTCGTGAGAGAGAAAAGGAATGACATCTTCCCTGCCCCTCGCCCCACTCCTGGAAGAACATTATTGAGAAAGATTTGCAGCAAGAAGAAAACCATGTCCTTTTGCTCACAGACAAAACAGACCTACACCATGCAAGGCTGGCTGGCTTGTCTTCAGGGTTATTAGTGCCCTGTAGAGACAGAGGCTAATTGAGTAAAAATATATGATTTCAAACCCCAATCCTGAGTGGTAACATGTTTACGTCAAATTGACTGGGTAGTAGAATAGTGGTTCTTCAGGTGTTTGAAGATGGAGTGGAATAAAGTGTGCGGAAAAAAAAGATAAGAATCTTAAAAAAAAGGGCAAGGAGGGGAGGGGAGGGAGAGGATGGGTGGAGGGAGGGCAATTGGTGGGATCACACCTACGGTGCATCTTAGAGGGGTACTGGTGAAACTTACTAAATGTAGAATACCAATGTCTTCATATAGTGGTTAAGAAAATGCCATGAAGGCTATGTTTAACAGTTCGATTAAAATATTTCAGATTGTATATGAAGTCAGCACATTGTGCCCCATGATTGCACTAATGTACACGATTATGATTTAATAAAATAAAAAAAATAAAAAAAAGAATCTGAAAAAATCCAGAATCATTATGGAATTCAGAAAACATTTTCCTAAATGTAAAATTATTTTGCTTCTGAGAAAATATTTCTTTCCTCTTAAAATATTTTTTTGTTTTTTGTTTTTTTTTGGAGACAGAATCTCACTTCGTCACCCTTGGTAGAGTGCCATGGCATCACAGCTCACAGCAACCTCAAACTCTTGGGCTTAAGCGATTCTCTTGCCTCAGCCTCTCAAGTAGCTGGGACTACAGACTCCCACCACAACGCCTGGCTATTTTCTTGTTGCAGTTGTCATTGTTGTTTAGCAGGCCTGGGCCGGGCTTGAACCTGCCACCCTTCGTGCATGTGGCTGGCGCCGTATCCACTGTGCTATGGTCGCCAAGCCGCCACTTAAAATCTTAAAAAACGAATACAATCCTGTTTGAGGATACTAAATTTTGTGGTTTCATACAGACAAGAATTTTGAACATTCCTTAACACTTCACAGAGCTAGGAGTGAAGTGGAATTGAGAGGGGTCAGTGTTGATGCTTTTGTCCCAAGATAGACCCTCATTGGTCTTTTTAAGTTTGAGAAAGCAGTCCTCCTTGTTCTGGGCCATTGGTGGCCATCCTCAAATAATTCCTTATGTGGGTTTAGCACTTTAATGTATGCAAAATGCTTCCACATGCAATGTACAGCTCACAGTGACCCCAGCATTTGGATAGGGATGGGAGTGACCCTCACTTTATAGATGAAGATGCTGAGGGTAGAGAGGGTAGGGGACTGGCCAGCGTCTACAGTGTGGATGGGACACAGGCTTCCCAGCGGTTCAGCTGCTTCTCTGTAAATGCATGGTGAGCAGGGTGCTTACATTTCACAACACATCTGAATTTTTTACCTTTCATTCTTCTTAAGAGAAATGACAAATTCATTAGGTTCTTTGAATTTCAAACATCTGGTTAATGTAAAAAGACTATTGAAGCAGAACAAAATTAGTAAACACACCAAAGTATGGGAATTTTAGGAATGCTATAATTCATGGATTTGCTGCTTATTTTTCCATAAGGAGGGCATTGCATAGATGCTCTAACCATTTAGTGACATATAGATTCAGACTCCCCTGGACTCAGGTGCTTGGTACTGTGTATTCCAAATTGTATATAAAATAAGCACATTGTATCCCATAAATGCATTAATGTACACAGTTATGATTTAATAAAAAAACTGTTACGAGAAAAAAAACAAAAAAAACCCCAAACCCACAGCTAAGGTGTTGATATTAGGGAGAAAAAAAGATAGCTTACTGGATCAGTAAATACGTCCTAAATTAAAGTCATTTAGGAATAAACATTACTGGGTAAATAAGTATCTTTGTTTACTAAATATTTTCGTGAGTTTTTCTGATTTAAATATGCATGCATTTAATAAATATTAAAACATTTACTATTTTGTTCAATGAGTAATACATATTTTCTGATTTAAATATTATGAAATATTGGCAACTTTTAAAGAAGGTTTTGGGGATGAATATCTCCATTGTATAGAGCAAGACACTATTAGATTCTCTAAGGTCATATAGAATGAGGGGTAGAGGTGATTTCATGTTCTACAGAAGCTAGAGCATTTTCCAAGAGTCATTTAATTCTAGGTATCTCTCTAATTCGTTGATGTCAATATATATATATAATATGAGCTACTTACAAAGATCTGACAATTAAGTTCATGAACTCATCCTAGAAAAAGTGCTATATACTTCATTGCTGAATATCACTGCAATCACCTTCAAAGTACTCCCCTTGAGAAGCTGTGTACCCACAGCAGTACCTACGCCACCCTTCAGAGCAATTTTGGAACTCTTTTTCTGGAATGGCTATCAGAGTTGTCATCACAGGAGATTTGACAATTAAATTCAAGAACTTACCACTGTGCGCTTACATTGGCAGCACTGTACAAACAACTTGGTAAGGTTTCAGAGCCTTGGTATATCATTGTCTCACAGCTGTGTTCATGTTGACATGTGGCAGTGTCTTGTAGTGGTGTACATTATTGTCACTACATGATTTTGTGTGCCATACAACAATAGTTCTGATGGCTATTCCAAAAGAAGAGTTCTAAAATTGCTTTGAAGGGTAGACTAGGCACTGCCATTGGTGCATGGCTTTCCAAAGGAAGTACTTCAAAGATGACCATAGTGATATTCAGCAGTGAAGTATATAGCACTTTTTCTAGGATGAATTCACAAACTTAATTGTCATATCTTGTAGGTAATTTAAAATATACTAGTAAACCACATAAAAAAATAAGAAACAAGTGAAGTTAATTTTAATACTGTTTTATTTAACTCAGGGTAGGCAATATATTATCATTTCTATATATAATCAATATAAAAATTATTAATGAGATATTTAATGGTTTTCTGTACTAGGTCTTTGAAATCTGGTGTGTATTTTACACTTAGTGCATATCTCAATTCAGACCAGCCATATTTTCAAGGCCAATAATGGTGATTGGCTGCCCTATGGGACAGTGTGGTTCTGTTTCTTACAAAACCAATACATAGCCTAGACAGTGGCACCAGAGGGCTGTCTGACCTCAAGGCCTGCTCTCCATTGCTATAGACCACCTTGCGGGGTGAGGCAGTGGTTGGGCATAGGTTTCAAGAGGTTTCTGAACACTATGAACTTCTTGTTTTTAGATGTCACTATTGGAGCCTTCATGTCTGACAGTGTGGTTCTTCTAAGGTGAGTTGCCTCACTCTTACTGCGTAGGTTTGGTTCTTCAGGGGTGAGGGATGGACTTTGGTAGGGGAGGCACCCGGGGAGTTACTAACCTTTAGTCAGTTTTCCTCTGTTCTGCTCCTTGCATGATGGAGGTGCTCAGTAAAAGGGAATGCTACCTTTCTCTTCTCATTTCTTATCCTCTATCTCAGAACTTCCAGCCGCTGTGAGATGATGGCATCCCTGGAGCTTCTAGGCATGGCTCAGGGTGGTCTAGTTCCTAAGCCCATAGATAGTCCATATGTTAATGTGCCATACAACCATTATCATTTTCTACAAGTACCATAACACTCAAAGGGGCTGTCCATCCTATCTCTTCATTCTTATACCCTGAATCCTAATCTCCAGTTGGTCCTCAAGTCCCTGGAGACCAGAAACCTCCAGCCCACTGGACACATGTCATTCTCTGTTGGCAGCAGAGGCAAGGGACGTGAGCATAAGCCCAGAGCTTGCTGAAACCCATGCAGTCTGGACCTCTCCTACGAAGGCCAGTGGGCTGCCATCACCATCCATGAATCCTTTCCAAGTATTTCTGGCTGTATGAGTCACAGGAGGCAGAATTACGCTTTGGAGTGGGAGCCAACTCTTAGGTTTTGTTAATAACCTGATGGCAGAACTTTCTAAAATAGACTAGTAGGATCTTAGAGTTGGAAGGGATTCCAGAGGCCATGTAGTTCCACACCCCAGATTCTTCTTATTTAGCAGTGCCTTCTGAATCTCCACTACTGGATCACACAGCCTCTTTTTGAATGAAGTACCCTATGGGTTGGGGTTTAGTAACATGTAAGGGAATCAACTAACTCTCAGGTAATACTAAACATTGAATTGTTAAAGAGGCAGTATAGCCTTGAGATTAAATGTGAACTCTGGGACCAAGTTGCCTGGGTTCAAACTCTGACTCTGCTCTTTCTAGGTTAGATGAATTTCTTGGGCAAGTTCTGTGACTTTTCTGTTTCAGGATTCTCCTCTGTTAATGGAGATAACAATACAGATGCTTCTCTGTTTATGACGGGGCTGGCTTAGCAGCCTAACTGCATTACCAGGTGTGCAGACTATTTATCTGTGACCCTGTCTTTGCCCTGCAAGCAGCACTAATCCTGCAAAAGGCCAGGACAACTTGAGCAACATCATGTCAAAGGGCACCCCAACTGGTTTTATTATTTACCTGGAAACGGAGTATCAGGATTTGCACTATGAGCCATGGTAAAGAAGTATTCCAGATATAGCTTCTTTTTAAAAAGTTTTGACAGCACTTGCAGAGCTGTCCTTGGGTGCCCCTTTGCTTTTATCTCAGAGGCTGGCACATTTGCAGGGACTGAGAAATGTAGTCTCCCTGGCCCTAGAAGTGTGGGCAGGCCCTGGCTCTACCCTCAGGAAGTTTGCTTCTCTCGGATTAGCTCTGGGGCAGGACCTGTGTTGGGGTGATAGGCGTCTGGTGCTGTGCCATTGGAGGTCACAGGAAGTGATCAGAGAAGCCCATGAAAGATTTCTGAGCGTTTCTTCTTCCAAAAACAATACTTGGAGTTGAAATTGAAAGGTCTGAGGGAACTGATCTGACAGATGTTGGAAGAAGATGTACCTGTGAGGTCCCTGTGGGCCATTTCAAAGGATTCTGTTTTCACAATCTCCGGATCATTCTGCCTGGCTTTTCCCCTCCTGTTTCCTGCTGTCTTTACCATCGTCTGCAGAGCTGCCCTGTGAGAGGAGGACTCAGCCTCTTCCCTGACAAGGTGGCCCCTGGGTATGATGGGACAGGCTGGACTTTGCCTCTGTAGGGTGACCAGGCTGGTGAGGAACGAGGCAGGGTCGACATGGGCGCTCCCTGGTGCCTCTGTCCATTTGTGAAATTTTCGGCACTCCTGTAGTTCTCAGTCTCCTGGCTTGGAATAACTTTGCAAGTATTTAACCAAGGTTTTTGCACATCCCTTATCCTTGAAACAAGAGGATGAATTTCCTGGGATCTTACCTAGCTTTCGGGGGTGCTTCATGCTGACAGGGAAGACATGGAAATAGTGACAATTCACTATAGTAAGTGGGGGCCAGTATGTGGAAGTATGTGTACTGAGGTGGGATCATAGAGAGGAAGGATGCCCAGATGCCTGGGTGTTAGGGGAGAACTCCTGGGGGCGGGGCACTCTAGCTGTCTGTGAGGAGTCAGCAGAACTTTATAGAGTATCTACCGGCATCTACAAGCACAGTTGGTTGGGATAAACTATTTGCTTTCTAAGTTACTTCTAGCATCATCTTAGGGTGAACCCAGAAGGAAAAGGAAAGGCCAGCATGTTGGATTTGTTTTGGGCAACAATGTTTGGCTTCTGTTTTCTCCTACAGCTGGATTTTGCTGTTTGAATCCCACAACTCCATTGCACCTATCACCATGGCCCTTCTGTTGACCCATCTTCCAGCAGTGTGGCAGCAGTAGAGTCCCCTCAGCCCATCTGGGCTGTGTGTGTCCTTACTTCCTTTTGTCACTCAGGTTTTTCTTAATGTTTCCTTCTACTGGAGCTGGTGTCAGTCGTTCCCATCCCGCCTGTCTCTCTGGGCTTCCTTTGAGGAAGCATCTCACACAAGTGAAGTCATTGTTCTCAAGGCACTAATGCCCCCTAATCTTGTTATGTCACCCCAGCAGCGTGCAGGCCAGGGTCCACAGGGGTAAAAGGGCCTCTTTGTGAGGCTTGGACGGGAGAAGGTTAAGTTACAGCTTAGGTACGGCAGATGTGTGCAGTGAGAGCAGAATGGTGTGATTCACTCACAGCTTTTGTTAGACACTGCCCCCTCCCTGGGAAGCCCTCAGATACTATCCATCCAGTGCTGGGGGATGGTCCATGTCAGGGAGGAGAGTGGATGTTCATCAAGTTTCATTTGGCCCTGAGGCCAGGTGGATGGATTGCTTCTGCTTTGGAATACTTCGCTGTTACCAGCTGGGACTCCATTAATCAAGTTCTTTTAGAAAAATACTGATGAACTGATGGGGGTAAGTGAAGGAGGAAATTTGTTTGACTGGATGGGTCTGGAACTTTGCAGCTCATGCTTATAATGGTAATCGATGCTTTTGGAGGAATCCCTGCTTGTACTTCTATTTCTCGAGTCATGGCATCACTATAAGAATTCCTCTTAGATATATCCTTATCTTCCTAATAGAATGGAAATAGGTTCTTAATTGGTAAAATTTTACATAGTCGTTCAGCATCTGCTATTTCTTTTATGGCTTTAACCAGATGTGTTTTATTGACAACGAATTTGCCCTTATTATTGGGAAGCTAACCATTAATTTCTTAGGCAATATGCCAGAAAAAGTACTTACAGAACACATTGATCTTTCTCTCTTGAGTTCTTTCATACTTAAAAATAAAGGCTGAGTTGAAGGCCTAGGATTTATCCTTAATTTATCCTATTGGTATAGTTCTTGTTTGGTTCTGATAACTGTTCTTTACCACCACTAAGGCACCTTCCCCTCTTGTCTTGCAGAGCAAGACCTGTCATTACAGTGGACATCTCGATCTTCCTACCAGGCTCCATCAACATCACGGCGCCTCAGTGTCATGATGGACAGCAGCCTGTGAACTGCCTGAATGTCACCGCCTGCTTTAGTTTCCATGGCAAACATGTTCCTGGAGAAATTGGTAATGAGCCCAGGACAGCCATCTTAGCTGGAGTGGGCTTGCACGGAGGATGTTTCAGACATTCCCTGTTGCTGAGCATCCTGGTGGGATTTGGGGGCAGTAGGCCCCCTGGATGGACACCCTTTCTCACCCTTTTCCACCCTTTCTCTTTCCTGCTTATTGATATGTTTCTAATTTCTTAC
Source organism: Perodicticus potto (assembly GCA_963574655.1). NCBI lineage: Eukaryota > Metazoa > Chordata > Mammalia > Primates > Lorisidae > Perodicticus > Perodicticus potto. The sequence goes on from CAUYRH010005272.1 coordinate 11,841, forward strand.
AACCTCCAGTTCTAGGGCAAAAAATGTTTGACATCAAACATCTTTTTTCCAGACTGAAGCGTCCATGGACCATGAGTGGGACAGGCCTGTGTAGGACTGGTGGAAATATAATGCCTGGAGCCTGGCTCTTTTTAAACATTCTGAGCAGTTAGAAAACAGAAATGACAGGATTTTGGAGGCTCCTGACTGAGCTTGCAGCATCAGCCAGATGTCAGGAAGGGTTATACCATTTACTGTAGAAATGGAGACCAAGGATGGATGGTGGGATTGGGATGCTGGTTTTACAAAGGCTTAGGTCTCTAGAAGAGGAAGTTTGCTTTGAGAATTGAAAAGAAGCAGGTGTTGCCCTGATAGGTGGTAGATGTCCCTGCCATTTCTTTGATTGAGGAAAATCAACTTGCTAGCTTGCTCTGGACACTGGACCCTGAGAACAAGAAAGGATCACTGTTGATTGGAATTTAGAGGATGTGAACACCTGAAGGAAATAAATCTGGAGCATTACACAGATGAATAGGCGCTTTGTTTTTACTTAAAAAGCTGATTTAATAATAGAAAGTAAAATTCCGGGCAAACAGAAACACCAATACAAGCCTGAATTTGCTGACTTTCTTAGATATTTTTAATGTCATAAGTGATGCCTCTTGCTACTCATCAGCATCACTGGTAGTTTGTTTGAGATGCAGACTCTCAGGCCCCCCCTTTGGACCTCTCAGTCAGAGTCTGCCTTTTGATAAGTTCCCCACTAGATTCATGCACATGTTGGAGACACTGCTCTGGAGCACACGTGTGCACACATACCCCAAACATGCAGAAACACACTTCCACAAGCTAGTTCATTCCTTAACTGCACCTTGAATGCCCTCCCTTATTCAGTCATATATTCATTCTTCTCAGCTGTCTCATTGGAGCTTTATCTTGATCTTCAAGTGGATTGAATATGCTCAGTGATTAAACTTTGTACTTATTTATGTAGGTTTTTTTGTTTTTTTTAACAGACCTTAGGAATTTCAATATTGAATGCAATTGTATGATAAAACTTGGGAATTGGTTAGTGTGTAGTTTTTTGTGTGTAACCAAGTGGGAAAAAGAAGTTCACTTAAGTTCATACATATCTATTGGTGAAGCCAGGAGTTGGATTCAAATTCGATGATGTTTAGTTCTGCTAATGCTCACCACCTTCCTAATTGTTTAAGATGCCATAATCTTTTTTTTTTTTTAATTAAATCATAGCTATGTACATTAGTGCAATCATGGGGTACAATGTAAGATGCCATTATCTTAAGAAAAAAAGCTTTCTGGTGGTCCTGGGACTTGTGTGTCCTCCATCAAATACTGCCTCATGGTATAGCTCCATTAAAATGGACTCCATTAAAAACATTTTTAAAAAATGTTTGAAGATCAATTTTGGTGCACATGAAAATAAGCAGAACTATTATAGAATTCTACCAGAAGCAAGAAATTATGAGTTCACATGTGTATGCATTTGACAAAGATTTTCTTGTGTGTCCACATGTGCCAGGCACTAGAGATGACAGTCCCATGTGTATGGAGCCTCTATATGGAAATACAGAGAATTTCTACCTTTCTGATCTTGAAGCAGTGGACTACTTTCAAACTCTGATTCACTGCTGTGGTGAAAGTGAGGATCAGTTGATATGGCAGGAACAGAGGAGAGGAAACCAAGATGCATATCCAAGCAGGAGTGATTTTTTTTTTTGAGATGTCATCACCCCATTTTTTTGTTGTTGTTTATTAAATCATAGCTGTGTATATTAATGCAATCATGGAGTACAATGTGCTGGTATTATATACAATTTGAAATATTTTCATCAACCTGGTTAACATAGCCTTCATGGCATTTTCTTAGTTATTGTGTTCACACATTTATATTCTACATTTAGTAAGTTTCACCTGGAGTGATTTTTGAACAGGAGATAAGCAGTAAAACACGCTCTATTGAAGGCTTGTAGGCTGAGTGAGGACAAGATGTGACAGCCTCCTCATACCATTCCCAACCAGCAGCCCTTTCTGATGCCTGTCAGCCCTTTCATGGACCACCAGACAGGAACATAATGCAGGTCTTGGCTCAGCCATGGCCTTGGAGGTAAGGTGGAAGAGACAGGCAATCATAAGACCTGTTGTACTGCACCTTGTGGACGGTATGAGGCAACATGGCTAATATCCAGCTTCAGGTGGGGACCGTCAGGGGGACATGTGCACTCCCATTCAGGCCTCTTCCTTATCCTCCATCTGCTGCACAGGCTTGCAGATAAAATCACATATCCCTTTACACACTGATGGGGTGTTGGCCCACATTTATTTAAAATTCAGCTTAAAGGAGATGGTAACTGCAGATTTTTTTTCCCCATTTCATAGCAATGCTTAGTAATAAATATTTGACCAACAGATAATTTTAAAGTTGCAGAATAAATTTTTAAAAAACTTTCTAATCTTTCTTCTTTACCAGGAAAAAAAATCATGAACTTTCTATTAATAGAAAGTTAATAATAATTTCAGAAAAAAAGACACATCCAGGCAAAATAGTCAAGGCTATTTGTAAAATGCAGTGTTACAATTCTACTGTGAATAATGAATTGACTGCAAATAAATTACTCTGAAAAATTTTTCAATATGACAGGAATATTCTGAAAATCCAGGAAACACCATGTCTTTTCTAGAGTATTATTCTGTTCCTAAGGAATAAGTCTTCAATGACTGTGTAATTGGAAGAGCTCACTTCTCATCAAGTTGCCCTGCCCAAGGTGTAACTACAGAATTTTGGTATCAACAGGGTAATGCAGAAGATTATTCATCCCTGGCATTTTCCTCCACTTTCTCTGGCATTCAGGGAAGTGAACTACATCCCAATCTTCTCAGTAGAGTGAGAAATGCAGAAATCTGTGCAAAAATGAAGTGGCAGTGGAATGGAGAATTTGGGGTGGGGAATGATGGACCTGTGATGGGAAATGAGTTGAAGGTCAAAGGCAACTTGTCTGTAGCTGCAGGTCCAGCAGGTGTGGCAGTGGGTGGGGTGTTTCTGGAATTCAGCTTAGAAGGCAGCCCCTGCACTCTGCGTTGTTGGGAAGATCAGGTCACCAGTCTCCAGATGGAGGAAGGATAGGGCACCTGCTGGGCACAGACATCCTCCTCTGCTCTTCTCCAGGTCAGCAGAGGGTGCTGATTGGCTCGGTGTCATCTCTCAGGTGTCTGCATCTGGAGCCCTCGCCTGGGACTCTGGTTACAAACCTTCCTTACTCCCTTGCTGGTGGCTGCAGAGGAACCACATTGATGGTGGCTTTGTCCACGGAATGCCCAACGAATCAGTGCCAGGTCTTGGCAGGCCTTCTGGGCACCTCTCAATGTCTGCATAGCCTGAGATGAGTTTGTCAGCAGGAGGGCATTTGGGCCTGCAGTCTGGGCCCTTGGTGTGCTAGGCATTTCTCTGCAGCTGTCAGAAGAGGGGCCTATTTTCTGGCCTCTTCAGCCACATGACCCCCTTTCTGAGGATGGTTTTGGAAGCCATATGCAGTCGCTATTACAGCCTTGTCCCTTTGGTGTTTTTCTCTACTTGATAGGGCTTGAGCACATGCACCAAGAAGGGACACCAGTCACCTCTTTATTCCCTGCTTTAGTGAAACCATAGCTCCTACTTGATCAGGGCAGTGTTCAGGGCCAGCTGATGAGCAAAGCCACCAAAGGGGCTACTGCAGCTTCTGGAAATACTGTGAGAAATACTTTCTCTGTAGGGGGTGATTCTGCCTTCACCTCTTAAATAGGCAGAGTCCAATTAGGAAAACAGAAACCACACCAGTTATTTCAACAAAGGGAATTTAACCCTGAGAATTAGATGTGCAGGTCATAGAGGACCTAGGTCTGTACCAGTGGATTCCTAAGTGTGGTACCAGATCAGCTGGATCAGTATCATCTGAGATCTTGTTAGAAATGCATATTCTAACTGACTCAGAAATTCTGAGGATGGGGTCAGCAAACATGTTTTAACAGCCTCCAGGTGGCTTAGATTTGAGAACCACTGGTCAAGGTTATACATGTACCTGGGGTTAATTACTTCCTCATGGTTATCAGAGCCTGTACGCTTGGAGAAGGGACCCTGTGGAGCTGGGGCCTAGACCTCTGAGAAGGTGTGCTGGCTGGTGCTACTGCTCGCCCTGAAAGAGGGTGGTGAGGCTGACTCTAGGGTTACTGGGAGAAGCTGGAAACTAGAATTCACTGCTGTTGAGACCAGCTGCCATGAAACATTTTGCTGGGTTAGGCTTCTAGGAACAGGAAGTGCACAGGAAGGAGTCTCTTCTCCCTCTCCAGGATCACTCAAGCTCTCTGTATTGGCAGAGTCTCATAGTGAGCCACTGGCCAGATAGAAATGAGGTTTGCAGCATCCTAGCTCCAGCATCATGGTGCAGAGCAGGGAAGGGTGGGCTGGAAGTGAGAGAGAACAGCTTCATAAACCAGCACAGCAAGTATCCATCGAGTTCCTGAAGCCCTAATTGGTCATTCTATCAACAATAATTAATGCCTTTCAGAGTGCCAGGCACTCTGCTCAACTCAGGGCACAGAGCAGTGAACAGGACAAGCAAAGGCCTTGGCCTCGAGGTGCTTGCATCCCAGTGGGCAGGAGGGAAGCAGACACTCAGCACAGAAGCGGTGGCTGCTCCCACGCTTTGTCCTCCCAATGCACCTCACGTAGCCCATGGATTGTGGCACCATGCTCTGTGCGCAGATGCTAACACAGACTTCTCACTCTGATGGTGGGCTTCCCCAAGAACTGGTATATGACATATTTCATTAAAGCAGGAATCCTGCCTGTTCCAAATAGTATTAAGCATTTCACTCTTGGCCTGGGGAGCAGCCTGTGGCTCCATGGGCACAGAAGGCCCTGCTCCTGAACCAGGGCTATGCTTGGATCTAATCACTGGCCAGGCTGATGTGTAATCTTGCTTGGCCCTCTCTGGAGGCTGGGAATCAAGCTGGCAATTCTGCACTCTCACCAGAGTACTGAACAACCAGGAAGGGGTGATCCCTTAAGTGGTTGAGTTTTGCACTCTGATCCAGTGCCCCTGTATGTCGAGGCCTCTCAGACAGCCCTACAAAGCTGTGAACAAGCAGAGGTGACTACTTTGTCGCTGGAAAAGCAGTTGAGCCCACATCCTGAGAGGTGGCACTAAGGTTATCCATATTAATAACAAAAATAGTGTCGAAACCAGGTGACCTGTCTCCAGATCTTTCTTTTGGCATTAAGGTTGCATTTATGCTCTGGAGAGAGTTTTTACAGAGAGAACATGCTCTGAGCTCCTCCTGGTCTCTCAAGATGCGTGGAGTGGAGCGATGAGGGAAGTCCATGTGATGTGAGGAAAGGGTAACCTACTCTAATAATTACAACCTCATTATTTGGGGTAGGGATCTAGGAAAGCTAGTGAAGTAGAAATATCCTTCCTCACCTCCTTCTTCCTGGAAAACTCTGAAGCAATGGTTCTCAAACTTCCTAATGCTGTGGCCCTTTAATACAGTTCCTGTGGGTTGTGACCCACAGGTTGAGAACTGCTGCTCTAAAGGAAACTTAGAGTATCTCTGGAAGGAGAATTTATTAGGATTTCACAGCTGAAATCTTGTTCTGTTGGAGAATAAGAATGAATCAAAAGTTGCTGGGAGGGACCAGAGCCAGAATTGATGAGAGACAGCTGGCTCTTTCCTGGCCCGGGCCTGTGGGGAGGGCCCTGGGGAACCACTTGGGGGGCAGGGAAGGAGGGTGGCTGAAAGTATTACTCTGGGCTGATCAGCTTTTCCATCAACATGACATCATTCGACATGGCATGGACACAAGCTGCCAGAAGGAAACACTTGAAAATGTGAAATGTGCTGTTGGGGCAGGCCCTAATCAGAACCAGCACCCTCCCTGGGTCTGACGGGGCTGGCCTGGCTGGCTTGCATTAGGGGCGGCTGTGGGCAACCCTCCCAGGGCCTGGACTACTGAACCCAGCGAGCCAACTTCGCTGCTCTGCTGACATGTCGTCCATTTCTTAGGGGCTCCCTTCCAGCACTCTTGGGTGGGTGCAGTTTAAAACTACCAGTTGTGCTCAGGGCTTCAGAATGGTCTGCATTTCTTCTTGTCTGCTCACTCAGGCAGGGTTTCTTATTACAAATCTTGCTTTCTTCTAAAAAAGAGAGTCTGATAGAGTTGATCTCTTTGTGGGTAATTTAAAATTTCAAAATACATTTTGAATCAAGGAGAAGCACTTAGTAGGCAGCTCTAGAGATGAAATATTTCCAAAATGCTTGTGCTTGGTGAATTGAATAAATCAAGTCTGTGATTGTGTACTGTAAGGTTTTAGAGAAACTAAAAGGTGAACATGCTGGCATGCACACACCCTGCTTGGAGCAGGGTTGTCCTCAGGTGGTGGGCTATTTCTCTCCTCCCTGGAACTGTAAGAGGGACATATATTGATTGGGTCAGTGATTCTTTAGTGAGATGGAACTTTGAAGGAACAAAGTTGGTGTTTGTAAAGTACTTAGCACAGTGCTTGGCACATGTTGAAGGTCGAATTAATTCCCTTTTCCAGACTTGCCCTATGTTAATTTGGGCTCTCCCCAAAACAGAGCCTGAGTGAAGGATCTGGGCGCACATTATTGATTCAAGGGTGAGCCCGGGAGTACCTGGAGGGAAAAGGGATATTAAGACAGGAAGGGAAGGCAGCTGCAGTAGTCAGGGTTCTCCAGAGAAACAGAACCCAGAGAGCGGTGGGGTTGAGATGGAGATTAGTTGCTGGATTTTCAGGAATTGGCTCATGAGATTGTGGGGGCTGACAAATCTGAATTCTGCAGGGCAGGCCAGTAGCCTGGAGACCCAGAGGAGAGCTGATGTTGCAGCTCCAGGGTAAAGGCAGTCTAAAAGCGGAACTCCTTCTTCTTCTTCTTCTTCTTCTTTTTTTTTTTTTGTATGTTCTTTGTTCCCCCCAATATTTGGGAACATATGATTAAGTTATATTGTTTGTGCTTATAAGGTAAAGTCAAACAGTTGAGTCCTTCACCCAGAAAGTGTGCCATCTACCCCTATATTAGGTGGGAACTTACTGAACCCACTCCCTGCCAGAATTCTTTCTTTTTGGAGGGAACCCTCAGTCTTTTACTCTTAAAGTCTCCAACTGATTGAATGAGGCTCACTCACATTATGGAGTGTAATCTTTATTCAAAGTCTATTGATTGAAATGTTTTCATCTAAAAATGCCCTCATAGTGACATCTAGATGGGCACTTGACCAAACATGTGGGTACTGTGGCCCAGCCAAGTACACACATAAAATTAACCATCACAGCAACCACATGGAGGGCATATTACTGAACAGGTTACCACTGTGAATGGCTAGAGCTTAATCCTGCTGGGGAAGCTTGAGAGTCGGCATACAACATGCCTCAGAATTATCCTGCTCACAGGGCAAGGGTCCTGCATTGTGGAGGGCTGCTCTGAGGCTTGAGTTCCCCGGCGCTCCTGGCCCACCCTGCTTGTGGGCAGAGCCACTAGAGAAAGCCCTTGGGAAAAGTGATGCAGGTGCTGGCAGCTGCAAGTTGGGCTGGACAGCAAAGAAATGGTAAAAGACAAGAGGATATGGGTGGGGGAATAAAACCATCCGCTCTATTTTCCTGTGTTCATTTCCACCAGGTTTTCTCTAAGCTCAGCTTGTTCGTCTGTGGTGAGATAGCTCAGTCCTGCTGTCCTTTCCATTGTCACTCTTCCTGAGGGAAGTAGCCCTGGTCTCAGCCAGGAAGAAGGCTGGTCTAGGCAGACTGGTCAGCAGCTGCCGGCACCACTGTGGTTCACCCAGCCAGGGCCTCTGGCTTGTCCTCCAGCAACATTCATCTCTAGCTGGGATTTTGCTAAACAGAACTTAATCTTTCTGACTCTTAAGCTTTTGCTTAGGGAGGCTGTGAGCAGTAGAAAGTAAATTGGCCAGAGTTTTGTTCAAGACCAGCAGTTCTCAACCTGTGGGTTGCGACCCACAGGAACTGTATTAAAGGGCCGTAGCATTAGGAAGATTGAGAACCACTGTTCTAGACCTTTTTACTTGTATGGATCTGCTGTCTGTGCATTCAAAAAAAAATGTGAATTTCTGGTTAAGTAATGAAAAACATGCATCAAGAACCAATATGTAGGACTAGCCAGGCACCAGAGATGAGCAGAGTTCTAGATTTGGTCCTGCAATGGATGGCTCTCTGGCCTGGAGCAAGTCTTGTTTCCTTTAGGGCGTCAGTTCCCTCATCTTATAAAATACAGGTTTAGAACTGTAGTCTGTAGGGCCACCTCAGAGCTTTCAGTCTCTGGATTTGTCTTGGTTGCTGCTGCTGTCCTCATTGGAGCTCCAGCGCTTTCTGTGTTGAAGCACTTTCCCGTATGTGTTCTTTTCTTCTTAAGAACAGCATCTCCTGAGATTATCCAGATCTCGGGTCCCAACTGATAACACCTTGCCTTGTAAGTCAGCTGTTTGCTGGAATAAACAAGCTGGGCCAGACTTGCCCTTGCTAACCAAGAATCCGCCAGCTTGGCACGGCAAGATCCCTGTGATGGCAGAGGCCCAGGGAAGCCATTAGAGGCATCAAAATATGCCCCGTGGCAGTCGCAGAATGTCTGTTCAGGTCACCTTCCTCTCCCCCTGTTCATACCTCCTCTGTTGGCTGGTCCCTTTGGTGTTATTAAAAGCCAGAGCCATCTCTGCTGCCCAGTTTCACTTACTCAGTGGCTGCAGGCATGGGGCTGCTTTGTGCTGATGCAAAGGCCAGGCTTCCAGGAGTCATCTGGGTCATCTGCTTTAGGGACAGAGGTTCCTGCTCTCTCACTTTAAAAATGACATATGCCCTGGAATTCCCAAAACAGTTAAAAAATAAAAAGGGTTTGGAGGGGACTGACCTTTCTGGCATAGAAAAGCAGTGAAAAAGGTCTATTGATACTGAAGCCATATTTACCTAATAAAACACATTGCCTTACATTTAATTGTAGATTCTGAAATGATGGAGGTGAAAGCTTTTGGATTATCAAGTATGCCTTTGCTATTTGGGCCATCTTTGGTTTCTCTAAGTCCTAGACTGAGTCACAGCAGTTCTGTCATCTAGTATGACACATTTGGGTAGAGGAGAGGAGTTATTCTTTGTAGGAGAGGACCTCAGTCCAGACCCTACCATGGTCTTAGTTTCATCAAAAGGTTAGGGACTACAAAACGTTCAGTCGCCACACCCCACTACCTGGGTATAAAGGCAACTCCAGGCTTCAGCTGAGTGTCTGTGTGTGTAAGCGCCATGAAAGTGGGAGTTTTTGCCTGTGTTGTACACTGATGTATCCTCTGTGCCTACAGCCATGCATGGCATATAGTCAGTGCTCAGTGAACCATGAAGGTACACAGTCCAATAGATGCAGCAACATAGAGCACAACAGCATTAGTGAGATGGGTTAGAATTATTGGACATGATGGCTCCCTAGTGTTGGGCATGTATCACAGTGCTTTATAGGAGTTAGGATTACATGAAGCCTCCATCATTTCTGTATCTTCTAGCAAGGTTCTTTAGGTTTTCTGGGATGTTTGCCCTTCACAACCTGTGTTGGGTACAACTAACTGCTGATGTGCATACTGGGGACTCAGTTGACACTGCAGGTGTGAGGCTTAAACCCGGGAGAGCCATGAAGCGTGACACATGGAGTGTCACTGGGAGGGCATAGGGCATCCTGGTTTTCTCTTGGTTCTGTGAGCATCCCGGCTGCATGCCTCTCGCTCAGGAGGTGTTGACTTGGAGCTGCAGTCCTGCGTGCAGTGGAAGGCTAGGGATCATATGAAATGAGCATGTGCTCCTGTGAGGGGAGCAGAGGTGTCCTCGTCACAACGTGTCTGTCTTTGCTGATGTTTTGACCTTTCATTTGTTGGCAGGCCTGAATTACATGCTGACGGCTGATGTGGCCAAAAAGGAGAAGGGCCAGCTGTCCAGAGTCTACTTTGTGTTGCTGGGAGAGACGGCAGTTCAGGTCACAGAGAAGCTGCAGCTGACCCACGCGGAGGAGACGTGTCGTCACTACGCGGCCCATGTGAAGGTCAACCCTCCTCCTCTTTATCCTCAAACTTTGATCTCTGCAGATGTTCACTTGGAACCAGTGGAAACCACTTTTATTATGCACTATGTACACTCTGAATCCCAAAATTTTAGTTCTCAAAGAGGATAATATCCATTTCTTCTTCTTTTAAAGTTGGCTTCTGACAGACGTTTCGTTCATCTTACTGTGTGGTCTCAGCCTCCGAGGAAGATTATGGAGGGGGTGCGGGAGACCAGTGTTGGTCCCTGACTCAGACTAGCTCTTTTAGGAGGTTTCTCATCCTCTCTCTTCTGTGAGGCTCAGTAACATTCTCAGAGGAGAGCACAGAAGCACATGCCTCTGGGTCTGCAGTGATGCCGGGTCACACTGCACCTGATGCCTTTCTCAGTGTTCCATAACATTAGCTTAGAGTCAGAGTTAAGGCATTTCAAAACGGGTTGGACTAGATTTTTCTCCTGTGATTACTTCTGTTCATTTTAGGAGTGCATATTTTGGCCCCTTTCCCTGCTCACTCTAAATAAACTTTCAAGTATTTTTCTCCTCTTGAAATTATTTGTTAAATACACTTTGCTGCTAATTTAGGAGACCAGGCTCTGAGTAGCTACAGAGTGATCCCTGCACAGGCTGACACTGACCAGCAGGGTAGAAGTTCTGGTGGTGATGGATGCAGCAAAAATGGCCAGATGCTGACCGAAGGGCAGAGTCAGAGAGCCAAGGAAGTAGAAGAACCCATGTAATCCAGGCCACATGGGGGTAGAATGAATGTGGGTTTCGGAGTCACACAGCCCCAGTGTGTATCCAGCTGGATGGGTATTGTGACCTCTCTGTCTTGTCTGCATCTCTGAAATGACTAGCATGATGCTTACTTTGAAAAGTGGTTGTGAGAATTAAATATTATGTGATGAATTCACTCTAAGACCTTGCATGGTGTCTGATATGGAAAGCATTCAATAGTAGTATTATTTAGTTGAGCTGTACATCATTGCCAATATTTTATAATAACATTTTTGGCTCACAAAAACGGCAATTCATATCGTTCCACCTAATATCATTAGCTGGTGGATTTTTGACCTCTAGTTAAAATAGTCTATAGATTGGCAGTGAAGTGTTATTCTATTATTATATTATTAGTGCCAGAGCAGGAGAATGACAGCTGCTTCTAGATGCCTCTGGGCTGTATATAGAGAAATGCCCCACTCATGCATGGCACTTGGCCTGGCCCAGAGCCCATGAGTCCATGCCCCTGAGATGCTTTCCAGTGGGGCTGGGCTGTGTCTTCTGCCAGAACTCGTGCTGGGGCCTGCCCAGACCAGCTGCCCTAGGGATTGGGGTACCAAGCCATTTTATAAAGCTGTCCATGCTCCTGTTAAGCCAACTGACCCTGCCCTCCTCAGTCTTAGATTACACTGGCTTGTAGGTCCTTTCGGGGAGTGTGAGGCTTCTCAGGACAGGCTCTGTGGGAACACCAGGTTGTCGGGTGCCTGGGCTTAGTGTTTTCACACTTGCTGGGGACAGGACATCTTCTCTTGGGTTTTTTTATGCTAGGTCTGTTCCACAAATGCATTCCTTTGGGGTTCTATTTAACTTCCTGCTTTGGCTAAGGATTTGCCCTTTGTTGATAGTTACCAGGGGTGCCCTGGATGTGAAACAGGGCCACACTATGTGGGCAGATCTTTGCAGAGTGCACTCAGGGAGTGGCAATAGTGAGGTACAGGCCAGAGGGAAGGTTGTTTCTATGGTGGCCCCTGAGTGTTACTGGTGAAAAGAAGGGCTGCTACTTCCTAATACCTAGGGTTACCAGATTCAGCAAGTAAAAATATACATCTTGCAATTAAATCTGAATTTCAGATCAATAGTGAATGATTCTTATGAGTATGCCCCCGATATTGCATGGGCTATCCCTATACTAAAAATGCTTTTTTGTTTATCTGAAATGCAAATTTAACTTGTCATCCTGTTGGCAGATTCAGCTCTGTTGATTTTCCTCCACTCCACAAGTGGCACTTCTCCACTCAGGCAAAACCTGGCTGACAAGAGAGATTGAGATGATGGCCAGAACAGTTTGGAGGCTGAGACCAGGGCTCCTGACTGTAGACCTTTACGTGATTATTTAGGTTGTTTTAGGGAGAGCCAGAGAACAGGTCTGCTTCAGTGAACTGGGACCTGGGGCACTTTGGATACAGTTATTGCATTTCCACGTTCTCATGCAAGGAGATGGGAGCAGAGGGACACACCAGGAAGACACATACCTCTGAGGCTTTTATGGTTCGAAGGCAATGTTGCTGGTGAGGAATGCTCAAGGTGGCTGGTACTTCACAGACTCGAGGAACATTTGTTTCTACCACTTGCTATCCAGGCCATAGCAGAGGAATGGGTGACTGGCAGAGTGCACCAGTGAGGACGAGCACTCATGAGCAGACTCGCTGTCTGCAGGTGGCACAGGTGGCCCAGGAGGTGGGAGGCATGGCCTATAGCTTATCAGCCAGGGCTTGTATGGGAGTTGAGCAGGCAGCAAGGATGGGAGAAGGAGAGTAGCAGCTGGGCTGCCTCCCAGAGCAGGGCCTGGGAGCCGTTGGTCAGGGCTGAAGAGCAAGATGCAGTCTTTAGTGCAAGTGGAACTTTCTCAGTGGAGCTGGCTCTCAGCTTTACAGACAAGTCAAAGGAGATAAATAAAATCGTCTGGCTTATCACACACCATATGGCTAGCAGACAGTGAGGCAAGCATTAGGGGCTGGGTGTATTTTGTTTAGGCTATCTTTAGGTGTTTTTTCCCCCTTATTCTTTAAGCCTATTCCAATCTTTTTTTTCCCTCTCCTTTTCCCTAGAAGTTTTTATTCCATATATGGTGATAACTATCTATCGTGGACAATTGCTTGGGCTAACAACCTGCCTCCCAGGCTAACTGTGTGGTTCCATGCTCTGCTTCACTCACTGTGCTGGTGGCGGTGGGCTGGGGCTGTTGTGATGAGCCACTTCCTCCTGGAGTGCCAGATTATTCTCAGGGCCTCATTGTGGTCAGCAGAGCAGAGACAGTTCCAACTTGGCCTCTGTGCCTCAGAGTCCAAACCCTATCATCTGTCCTCCAAACAAGTTCAGCTTTGGGGATGAGCCTGCTAGTCAAGAGGGCTGACAACCTCTAGTGGACCCCACGGTCACAGGTGGAAGCCCAGACACTGCCCGCTCACCTTCAAGGTTCCCCACAACTTGGCCTCAGTTTATCCTTCTGCCACACCACATGTGCCCTGATTCTTGCCATGAACTGTCCCCTTTTCTCTTGAACCTGCATCTTTACCTTGGTTCTCATGTTCACAAAAGTCAGAGGTTTGTCATATCCATGTAGAACCATGTACACATACCGCCTGCATGAGTTTTGCATTTTTTATTTTTTTGTTATTAAACATGCACCTTCTGCAGTATTTTATTTCATATTTTCTCCTTAAATTAGCTAAGTGTTAGCCTCAAATAAAATAATTTAAAACAGAAACTTTGTTCCCTCTGTAAGCAGAAAACCAATTATCACATGCTTAAAACAGAAAGTAATTGTAAAAATAAATACAGTGAAGACACAACAGTGTCATAGACTTCTGGCCGAATTTCACTGTTTGCCAGTTTCTGAGGAAGGGCTCACACTCCCTGTGTATTAGAAAGGGAAGTGATCATGTGCTAGGGAAGGTTAAAGTCATACTGGTACCATACTGGAACTTTCGCCCAATACAATCCAAAGGACTAAAGGGGAATTATCAGTCAGGGAATAACTTTTCAAATATGAGGGTCCTGTTATGGAATGTGCCTATATACTATTGAAAACCACCTCATGTGGCCCATCTGGGAAGCCCTGGCCACACTGTCCTTTGAAGGGATGTGCCCCGTACCATCTTGCTCGCTGAAGGTTTGTCTGTTCTTCAAGACTCAGTTAGTCCACAAGTCTTGACATCCTTAGGGCCAGCTACTGTTCTAGGCCCTGGAGATGCTGCTGTCATCTTCCTGTCTTCCTGAAGCTTATTTCATACTGCCCAACTCTTGCTTTGAGGATGACAGACAGAATAAATGCTTGTTAAACAAAATCTTGTTGACATGACTAATTGGGTTACCTGGAGTTTGGAGTCACTGGAGCTTCTCATATGGGGTGGGGCCTGCTCACCTCTCTGTGGACTGACTGCTGGGAATTGATGCCCTGAGATGGTAGGGGGAGAGTTTGGATGCATGGCCAATGCTGAAGAATAATTATGAGTGTTCTGTTGTTACACCATTGTTTTCTAGTGCATGTGTCTTTATCTGGTGGTAACTATGCTCCACCCTCAGGGCCTAAACTTGTGCTTTGAGAAAGCAAGCCTTTTGTGAGATCAACTGCTTGTGAATGACAGGCAAATAAGTAGCCTCTCAGGAGCCGGGAAACCATGTGACAGCTCTGAGTGTCATGCAGGTTCAGGGGAGAAGGCCAGGCAGAGCCTATGTGAGGTGCTACATCTACACCGTGAGCATCAGTGACACCTGCCAGAGGCCTTCAGGAAACTTTTGTTGAGCAGAACCTGTGTCAGACACCATCAAGAGAGCCAGTAACAAGGATTAACATGAACAAAACCACCCTGAACTAGACGAGGCATACACAAATGCGTGGGCTTTTCTGAGAAGCTACGAATGTTCATGAGATTGTTCCCTTATGTTTCTGGACAATTGGGGGAGTTTGAGTCTTTGAATCCCAAGTTCCTGCAGCTCCTCTGTTGCTTGTGGGAGCAGATGTGGGCACCTAGAGAAGGACAGGACGTCACTTGGCCTCTAGGTCTTCTCAGTGGTCACACCCAGGGCTCTGGCCAGGTATTTTGCTTTGTTTCTATTTGCACATCTGGCAAAATACCTAAGGACTGTAGGTTTAATCTCATGATATGTTGTGAGTTTGCTGGGTGTTGGGATTCATTGAATGCTAGTTTTTAAGATGTGTTTGAGGCTATTTTTTTCTGGTTTAAGTTTAAGAAACAGCTGCTTAAGGAAGGGAGATTAAGTTGGTATTAATAAACTGTGTGAGAAAGAGGAGAAGGGAGAACAGCAAAGTTTCTTTCTTTATCCAGAAGATAGCATGCTAAATCTCTTGGTCATCTTGAGAAGTTAAAGAAATAGTCTTTAAAAAGAAGTTGTGGAGTTTGTCAAAAAGAGCCTACATGTAGGAATCTTCTTAAAAATTTTTTCTTTGTGTTTTTTTTTTTGAATTAGTGGTATATGCACATAGTTAAATTTTTTTCTAACTATTTCCTAAAAAGTGTGCAAAGAAAGAGTGTCTCTCAGCCATCTCATTTCTCTTCCAAAGGCAACTATGGTTCCAATTTTGTATGTGTCCTTCAAGAGCTCATTAGTTTCCTATACAGATGTGCTTCCTTTCGTTATACACATATGATCGCAGACTGTATCCACACTGTTGTAAAACTTACTTCTTTTTAAAATATATGACAGTGGAATGGATAAAGAGAGTTTGGTAAACCTGTATAATGGAATACCAAATAACAAAGATATACAGAATGTGGATGACTTTCACAAGCATTAGGCTAGGTGAAAGAAGCCAGACACAGAAGGCTGCATACTATACAATTCTATTTATGTGACATTCTGGAACAGTACAACTGAAGAGACAGAAAGCAGATCAGTGGTTTGTTTCCAGGATCCCGGAACCGAGGGGGAGGAGTGTGATGACTGACCTCAAAGGGGGATGAGGGAACTTTCTAGGGAGAGTCTTTCTAGGATGATGATTGTGGTGGTGGTTTTATGACCAAATAAAGCTTGTCAGAATGTACACTTAAGATTAATGTATATTAGTACAGGTAGTCTCTGGGTCACACATGAGATAGGGCCTGTAGGTTTGTTCTTAAGTTGAATTTGTATGTAAGTTGGAATAGGTACATTTACCTATTACCTGTACTAGCCTCCATTCGCAAGTGCGAGATGTATGTCAGTTGGATGTTTGTAACTCAGGGACTGCCTGTGTGTGTAAATTCTACTTCCTTTAAAACTTATTTTTAAAATGTATCTTGGATATTATCCCACACTGGTGCGTGTAGAGTTTTCCTGTTCTTTTTCATGTGTGCATGGTATTTTGTTGAAGACTATCCCTGGATTTATTTAACCCGTCCTTGTGGAATCTTCTCAGTGTTAAGTCAAAACTGACTCCATTTGGAGTTTGTAGATCAGTAACCTCAATTAGCTCTTCCAGAAGTGGCTTAGGTTCCCTTTGTGGAAGATCTTATACTTGCTTTGGAAAGAGGGGTTAGCACCATTTGAGCAGGAGTAATTCAAACATGAATGAAATGTCCCCTGGTGCTGTAGACACTTTGTGTTCCCTGCCTCAGGCCTATAGCATCTTTGTTAGGAACCCTGAGAGCAGCGTGGAGGGTCCCTGGTAGTCCCTAAGGTGGCCTTAAATGTGTGTCCTACATAGGTCAAGCCTCTCAGCCATGGGTGCCCAAGGAAAACTGGGGAGGTCTTTCTATATTCCTGAAATTAGCTTAGTGCCTTTTGCAGGCTCTCCTGGTCTGTAGGGAGCATAGATGGTCTGAATGTTTGATAAGGAAGCTAGGGCAAGGAAAGAGAGAAGTCTGGGGATCCAGTAGATCCAGTGTGTGGAGAGCCACCATCATTCTCTGGCTCAATTGTAAAGCTGGTCATGGGTACAATCTCATCACATGGATGTCACTAGGAACTGGAGGAGTGGGCATTGGAGACCATGTGGTAGTCAGCTCACCGAGTACGGGTTGCCTTGGCTACCTCCTCTAGGAGGCCATGTTGTGCATAGCTGGAGAGAGACTGGGGACAAATCCAGAGGGGAAGAGTGTGATTAATGTCCAATCTGGGAGCTGAGCTCTCCCATGAGCACTGTTTTGCTGTGGATTTCTTCCTTGGGTGAAACAAAGGGTTCTTAGTCTTCTGCATTGGATGCCTGCTGCTGAGGCCAGAGGAGGATACAGGAATTCTAATCTAATGGCTTTGCCCACCTTAAGTCCTTTTTTGAAATAGTGCCCATATAAATAAATAAACAGAGTCATGGTACAGACATTCTAATGATTTGTGTTTCGTATAAGACAATACTTATAGCAATAGTTGTAATTTTCATTTTAAGAGACAACTTTCTGTTAATAGTTATCTATTTACACTGGATTTATCTATATACTATCAATGCTTCATAGCACCAATGTTTTGAAGTCACCATGATACTGTGTTCGGTCTTACTGGCTTTGTCTTTGTATTTGAGGTGCGATTATGAAGGATTACAAAGGTCTTCTGCCATTTCAAACCTTAAACTGCCATACTCATTTCTAAGGGTGATTCTCTTGAAATAATCACCTTTTAATCATTTGTATTTTAAATTTCTTACATGGTATATGTATTCATTCACTTTTAGCTATGACAAATTTTTATTCTTGAAGAATTGATGTGAATGTTGAAAGCAGTAAGATTTTTCTGTGATCCTCTGTAGTAGATAATAGGGTATTTGGAGAAAAGTGAGGTATGACAATACATAAATTAGTATTAAAGAATTTAGTAATTAAACTTTTTTTGAAAATGATTCTGAATGGCCGAACGTTGTGGCGGGCACCTGTGGTCCCAGCTACTTGGGAGGTGGAGGCATGAGACTCGCTTGAGCCCAGGAATTAGAGGTTGCTGTGAGCTGTGATGCCACAGTACTCTATTTAGGGTGACAGCTTGAGGCTCTGTCTCCAAAAAAAAAAAGATCACCGTGAAGCACATTTCTTAAATAAGTAAAACTCAAATCTCTTGACAGAGAGAGGCCCTGAAGAGAAACAGAAGACTTGAAGTGTATCTTATGCTGACTAATTTCTGAGGTATGTTCAAACTCTAAAGGTCCTTGATTCTAGAATGCAATGGATATGACATATATTTATTGTTCATTAAATCACAGAATTTTGAAAGTAGATGTGGCCCAAAGGATTCTCTACTAGTGGATACAAA
>CAUYRH010005278.1:0-27964 GCA_963574655.1 Perodicticus potto
GAACTGCAAAACAGAAAAATAGCCGGGCGTTGTGGCAGGTGCCTATAGTCCCAGCTACTCGGGAGGCTGAGGCAAGAGAATTGCCTAAGCCCAGGAGTTGTAGGTTGCTGTGAGCTGTGTAAAGCCAAGGCACTCCACCGAGGGTGACAGAGTGAGACTCTATCTCTACACACACACACACACACACACACACACACACACACACAAGAATTTCAATCTAAGCTCTATCCCCCCTTTTCTCTGTGTTCCTTACAAACAGCATGTAAACATGCCAGGACTATCCCACCTTTAAAAGCTGCGTGGCCACACCTGCAGCTTCACCCCAGCCTCCCAGGTCAAAGGCAATGCTGTAGCACGACTTGCTCCGCCTCCTCGCCTCTACCGCCTCAATCCATGACAAACCAAAACAGAACACCCACCAGTTCACGGAAATTGTTCTTGCCAGGATCTCTGAAATCCTAAATCTGATAAACATTTGGCTTTATCTCACCTGCCTGCTTTGCAGTAGCTGTCACCCCTGACCAGTTTCCATTTTTGTAATACTATACTGTGGAGGGTTTTTGTCCTACCTCTTTAGTCATCAGTTTTCTTTCACTGGCTCCTATACCTTCGTTCATTTCTTAAATGTTGATGCCTGGCTGGGCACGGTGGCTCTCGCCTATAATCCTAGCACTCTGGGAGGCCAAGAAGGAAGGACTGCTTGAGCTCACAGGTTGGAGACCAGCCTGAGCCGGAGCAAGATCCCATCTCTACTGAAAAATACTAAAAACTGAGGCAAAAGGATCAATTGAGAGTTGAAGGTTGCTGTGAGCTATGATGTTGCCATGGCACTCTACCCAGGGCAACAGCTTGAGACTCCATCTCAAAAAAAAAAAAAAAAAAATTATGCTTACCTGATTCTGCTTAACTCTTCCCTAGGAGACTTTGCTCACTTCTCAGGTTCTAATTACCACTTAACATAACAGTCTTCAGGTATGTATGTCCAACCCTCTCTCCTGACCTCCACTGGATATCTATCTACCTTTCTCAAAGAACTTCAAACTCAGCATGTTCAGAACCAAAAACTTCTTCAACACTTACTCAACTCATCTGCTGTGGCATTTATTCCAGTGCCATCTCATCACAACAAATGCCCCTGGGAAAATGTGCAAAAGCACTAGATTTTTTTTATCTTCTTGACAAATTTTTAATAGCTTCATGATTTTGTTCCTCTTACAACTTGCCCCAACGTGTTATACAGGATGGACATAAAATTCATATGCAATGTAAAATAGTTTAACCCAGTAAATTGCACACAAACTTTATGTACACCCTGTATTAAAGAAATAAAGCCCCCTTATCTATCTAAAAGGCAACTTGACTTTACATATCTCAAAATGTCACTGGTTCCTTTTAAATTTCATTAAGAAATTACTTCCAAGTTGGAAAGTGTGAGCCTACAGTCCCAGCTACTCAGGAGGCTTAGGAGACAGAATTGCTTTAGCCCAAAAAATTGAGACCAGCCTGGGCAACATGGCAAGACCCCCAACTCTCTAAAAAAGAAGAAATGACTCCCAAAAAGCTCACCTGATTAAGTACTAAGAAATAAATATAACATACAAAGCTTTTAGAATCTTAACAACTTCTAAAATTTTAGTCTCAAAAATATACATGCAAATTCCCGATGTGTGTGTTTTAATTTCCAATGAGAGAAGGAAAATAGAAACTTTTAAAAAGGGAAAGTGAAATCTCCACAAAAGCATCACTACAGAGCTGGGGAAAAAAAGATGTGATTTTATAATTGTAAGATCAGCATTACTGTTTTCTCTGAAAGTCTTATACACAATAGGAACATATCCTTAACACTAACAAAAATCTACCTATGCCTCAAAGCATTAGATGAGGTAGTCATCTTACTAAGCAGAAATGAAAATTACACACTGATGACAGAGCTAATAAAATCAAGGAGTGGGAGAAGTAGCAAGAAAATCCATGAGAGGACAGCTGAGGCAGAAAGAACATTCTGGGACTGGTGATAAGGGGAGTAGCCACGAAAGTGATTCCTCTCCTTGGAACAGAGAACCTTCCCAGGATGTGTGGGAACTATACATATTTCCAACTTTTGGAAGCTCTTGAGTTCACTAAGTTATTTTAATATCTACACCATATTCTGTTACCAGGTGTGATCTTTCAAAAGTATAATGAGTTGGTGTGATTAGGAAATCATCCAACATAAACATGAACCTAAGTAAGCAATGAGTGCTAGGAAAGCCATCTGTTTGCTGGAAATATTTCTACTTCCCTAGTGATTACAGCTATCTATGACAAATGGGAAATCCCAAGAGAAGAAGCAAAATTTGAACTGCCTCAGAACTTTAATTATTCATATAAGCTGGCCAAGAAATTACAGTTAAATGTTACACAAAGGGATCTCTAACCTCCTAATATTTGGGGGCTAATTATTCCACTGGTAGTCTACATCTGTTCTGCTAAAATTTGGTTATGAATCAGAAGTAACTCACTGGGAATGCTTTTATATCTAACAGTGACTGTGAATAATAACTACAATTCACAAAAATTGTTACTTTTCATGTGCATAAAAATCTTCCTGAAATCATGTCCCACACAAAACAACAGATGTTATTGTCAAAGTTCAAACTCTCTTAACCACCATGAAGAATGAGACTAAATTTAACAAATTAAAAAAAATTTTTTTTAAGCAGCAGCATTCAACCTGTATTTTTTAAAATATCTCCAATAGTGAACAGTTTTTGATCAGAAGGCATATTAAGCATTGCCTTTGAAAAGAAAATGACTCTATTATGATGTAAACATTAATAGTTCAGAGATTTACAGATACATATTTTGACACCAGAAATATTGACGATAATCCTGCATATCAGTGGTTACTTTAGAGGAGGCTAGGGGTTAAAGATCCTCATTTAATTCAACTATTGGTATTTTACCCTTTATTTCTTTCTTTCCTTTTCTTCTTCTTTTTTTTTTTTTTTTTGAGACAGAGTCTCATTCTGTTGCCCCAGGCTAGAGTACCATGGAGAATGCCTAGCTCACAGCAACCTCAAATCAAATTTCTGAGCTAAAGGGATCCTTTTGGCTGAGCCTCCCAAGAAGCTGGGACTACAAGTACCTACCACAATGCCCAGATAATTTTCTATTTTTAGCAGAGACGGGGTCTCCCACTTGCTCATGCTGGTCTTGAACTCTTGAGCTCAAGCAATCCCCCCACCTTGGCCTCCCAGAGTGCTAGAATTACAGGTGTGAGCCACCATGCCCAGCCTCTTTTTACTTACATAAATATTTTCTAATATTCTTTTGAGAAATTTATCTCCTAGTTATTCTGATAAAAAATACCACAGCTCTCTTATTTGCTGTAGGATAGCTCCAGGTGATCTCTTTAATATCTGAGTAAAACTATTTTTAATAATTATAGTTAACTATTTGTCTCAATAACATATTAAAATCATATTCTTTGGAAGTAAAAGTAAGTATACCACTGTGCCTAAAACTACTCATATGTATAAGGTTATGATACCAAGTAGGAAACATTTAGCTCCAAGTAACTCAACATTTGTAGCGTTAAACAGTAGACGTGGCTCGGCACCTGTGGCTCAGCGGGCTAAGGCGCCAGCCACATATACCTGAGCTGGCGGGTTCAAATCCAGCCCAGGCATGCCAAACAACAATGACGGCTGCAACCAAAAAATGGCCAGGCGTTGTGGTGGGCGCCTGTAGTCCCAGCTACTTGGGAGGCGGAGGCAAGAGACTCGCTTGAGCCCAGGAATTGGAGGTTGCTGTGAGCTGTGATGCCACAGCAATCTATCCCGGGTGACAGCTTGAGGCTCTGTCTCAAAAAATAATAATAATAAATAATAAAAAAAAAAAGAAAAAGAAGGGGCAGAACCTGTGGCTAAAAGGAGTAGGGTGCCGGAGGCGGTGGGTTCAAACCCAGCCCTGGCCATGCAAAAAAAAAAAAAATGAGAAAGAAAGAAAGAAAAAGAAAAAGAAGGCTGGGCACAGTGCCTCATGCCTGTGATCCTAGCACTCTGAGAGGCTGAGGTGGATGGATTGCCTGAGCTCAGGAGCAAGACTTTATCTCTAAAAAAATAGCCAGGGGTTGTGGCAGGCACCTGTAGTCCTAGCTGCTTGGGAAGCTGAAGCAAGAGAATCACTTCAGCCCACGAGTTTTTTATTTTTATTTTTTGTAGAAACAGAGTCTCACTTTATCACCCTCAGTAGAGTGCCGTGGCATCACACAGCTCACAGCAACCTCCAACTCCTGGGCTTAGGCGATTCTCTTGCCTCAGCCTCCTGAGTAGCTGGGACTACAGGCATTCCGCCACATCGCCCTATTTTTTTGTTGCAGTTTGGCAGGGGCTGGGTTTGAACCAGCTACCCTTGGTATATGGGGCTGGCGCCCTACTCACTTAGCCACCCTTGGCTTGGGCACCACCCAGCCCAAGAGTTTGAGGTTGCTGTGAGCTATGATGCCACGGCACTCTACCGAGGGCAACAAAGTGAGACTGTCTCAAAAAAGAAAAAAGAAAAGGAAAGACAAGAAAAGACAAGGCAAGACAAGACAAGACAAGACAAGACAAGAAAAAAGAAAAAGAGGCTCAGCACTCATTGCACAGGGGTTATGTCACTGGCCACATACACCAAGGCTGTTAGGTTCAAACCCAGCCTGGGCCAGCTAAGCAACAATGAAAACTGCAAAAGAAAAGTAATTTAAAAAAAAAAAGAAAGAAAGAAAGAGAAAAGAAAAGAAAAAGAAAAAAGACTGTTCCTTAGTACTTCCCACTTCTTTCTTGGTCAAACAACCTGTTGTTACCCAAACATGACCCTCACTGCACCACCTCTGTGTCATTGCAATGCTTTTCTCCATGCCTGGCATGTCCTCTCCTTTCTATAAGTACCAAACTCCTACTCATGCTTCAGGGCCCAACTCAGATGTCACCTCCTCCCTATGTTTTCATCGTGGGGAATGTGTCCACTGGCATAGAATTTCATTTATTCATTTGCTCATCCCAGAGACAGACCCTGGGTCAGCCTCTGTCTATTTCCCCACAGCACTCCTTGGATTTGACTTCTGTCCCTGTCTTGCGCTGTGGGTCCCACACAGCGGTTGCTCAATAAACACGTTTTCAGCAAAGTTGCTGGGCTGTGATGTTTGGGTCTGATGTGCGGGGATACAGTGAGGCTGAGTTTAGAGAGATCTGCTAGGAGAGGGCAGTGCAATGAGGCATCAAAGGCGGAGTTGGCGTAAGATCGGTTGTAGCAGAAGAAAGGAGTGGCAGGGAAGCAGGGGTTGGGGGGAGGAGAACACCTCTCCTGCAGCTCAGGCTTGGGTCCTCCGTGCCCCAGCTTTGCTGGGTGACCTTGGGCCAGACCAGCCCGCCTGGGGGATGCCACTCCCGGGAGACAAGCATGTCCCTGGTCAGCCCATCTGTACTTGGAAAACCTGGCTTCCTTGCTCCTCAGGGGTTGGGGTACCCAGCGGGGACTCCAGACTCCAGGTGCCCACCATGGCGGCAGGGCGGGCAGTCAGGCCAGGAACTCACCCACTGCCTCCCCACACTAACACACAAAGGCCAAAATGCTCCCATTATTGTGATGGGGCAGTAGGGGCTGGGAGAGAGCAAGAGCCAGTCCTGCTCCTCAGAATAACCAGCCTGCTCCCCAGGGAAAAGGGAAGTGACCAAAGCTGACCCTGGTCACACAGCTTGGGGGCTCAGATGAGGGCTGGGCTGGTAGATCTGTCCCCAGAGCAGCCTTCTCGGCCTTAGGTTCTACCCTGACAGGTGCATCCAGGCGCAAAGGGGGAGATGCCACCTGGCAGGGCTGCGCTCATGCCAGGCAATGGTGGGCCTATGAACAACATGCAAGCTACAGAGCCCTGGCAGAGCCCAGAGGCATCAAATAGGAACATTTGTGAGCAGTAGGAGCCCTTATATGGGCCACATGGCTCCACCTGTCTGGAGCTGCATGAGGAGATGTGAAAGGTCCCTATCCACATCTCTCACCTTCTACTTTTTTTTTTTTTTTTTGCAGTTTTTGGCTGGGATCGGGTTTGAACCTGCCACCTCCAGTATATGGGGCTGGTGCCCTACTCCTTTGAGCCACAGGTGCCACCCTCATCTTCTACTTCTTGGGATCCCCCAGCCCCACCGCCTGGCCACACCATGTCTCCCCACCCAGTCCACCAACACTGAGCATCCTGTGTTTATGTTCATCCTTTGGAAAACCGTGGAGCCATCTGCTTGGAATCAGCCCAGTTCTAGGAAAGGGACCCC
The DNA here is from genome assembly GCA_963574655.1 of Perodicticus potto. Classification (NCBI taxonomy): domain Eukaryota; kingdom Metazoa; phylum Chordata; class Mammalia; order Primates; family Lorisidae; genus Perodicticus; species Perodicticus potto. Next base: position 6,291 of record CAUYRH010005278.1, read on the forward strand.
AGCCAGGCCACAAAACACTCTCCCTGGCCACTACCTCCCAGAGGCCATGCCACCCTTCTCTGGGGACCTTGTCTTTCCTCATCCCTTTATCTCCTGCCTGGCCCCCCACAGGCCTCCCTGCTGCCATGCTCACCCCCACACTCCCTCCTCACAGCAGCCAGAGCAGCCAGGGGTCACTTTGAGAGAACGCTCTGTCTCCTGTCCAGGCACCCCCAGCCCTGCCCCTGCCCGCTCTGTGCTTTCCCACCTCAGACCTTGCTTTAGCTGCTCCTCTGCCTGGAAGACTCTCCCGGGTCTTCATTCTTGGTGACCTGGGCAGCCTCCACATCCTAGTTCAGATCTTTGCTGAAATGCCACCTCCTCGGAGAGGCCTTCTCTGACCTCATGGGTTCGTTCTGTACTTTTGTTTTCTTGTTCACTGTCGTCCTCTCTAAAACTCCAACCCACAGGGCAGCAACTTTGTTTTTTTCAATGTTGTCTCCACTTCCTTAAACCTACCAGTCTCAGTCATCATCACATATCACCTGCTCTGCTGCAACAGACTACTTACTAGTTACTTACTAGTTAGCCTCAGTAAACACCCTTGAATTTACATATCTAGATCCTGCTCCTCTGGGAGCAAGAAGGGCAAGGCCCAGACAGGGGCCTGACCCCAGCCCCCACCCCCACCTCTCAGTCGCCCTGGTTATGGCCTTTGGGGTTGGGATCTGTGCTCACAGAGGCTGCCCCACATGGCTGAGGAGCACCCACTATCCCACAGCCAGGTGTCTCCATCACGGCCACCCTACCTCAATGCCAAGTGCCATTCTAATTGCTTTAAATATAACAACGCATTTGTTCCTTGCAACAACCTATTTCACAGGTGAGGAAACAGGCACAGAGAAGTTAAGTGACTTGCCCAAGCTTACACAGCCAGGAAGTGGCAGAACCAGAGTTCAAACCCGAACAGCCTGGCCCCGGGCTGCATTACAGAGTGGGACTCGGTCCAGAGCACCTCCTGGACACCTGTCCTGGACACCTCAAATTCCTCCGCCCCCCGCCTCTCACCACACCAACTGACGACATCCTCCTCCTCCTCTATTAAGAACCCGTGATGCTCCATACTACTGCTAGAATAAAGTCTGGACCTTTCAGCCTGGCATGTTAGGCCTCTGCACAGCCGGCCTGAGTCTGCTCTCCCAACACCACGACCCCACTGCTTTGGGCCACACCCTGGGGTGCCCAGACCTCTGCTTGGCTGCACCTTCCACAGAGATGTCATCCCTCCACCCTTACTCTGTGAGCAGGCCAGGCCCCCGGGCTCAACTAGGACACTGCCATCCTGCCTCCACCCCCTGCACAGCCCCAAAGGCCATTGCTCACTTCACTGAGATGGAGAACTCTCCTGGGGAACTCTCGCTCTCCCGGATCAGGAAGGCTCCCAGATGATTCCTCTTCATCAGAATCTCTTCAGCTAGCTGCCGGGAAATCCTGCCCAGGTACCACCTGTGGAGAGAAGTAGGTGGGTGAAGGCAGGGGAGGCTGGGCTCTCAGCCACCACCTGCTCAACATTGATGCCCCTTATTGCAGTCCTGAGACATGGGAGATATGATGGCACCCATTTCACAGATGGGGAAGCTGAGGCACAGGGAGGAGCAGTGATGTGCCCAAGGCCACATGGCTGAGGTGATTGCGATTCTCTTGCCTTGGCTGGGGCTGGGTTCAAACCTGCCACCCTTGGTATATGGGGCCTGTGCCCTACCCACTGAGCCACAGGAGCCACCAATGCCCAGTCTTGAACTCCTGACCTCAAGTGATCCTCCTGCCTTGACACCCCCCCCACCCCCCGCCAAAGCATTTGGAATGGTAGATTCTTGGGGTTTTATTTTTGTTTGTTTGATTTTTTGAGACAGAGTCTCACTTGGTCACCCTTGGTAGAGTGCTGTGGCATCATAGCTCATGGCGACCTCAAACTCTTGGCCTCAAGCGATTCTCTTGCCTCAGCCTCCCGAGTAACTGGGACTACAGGCACCTGCCACAATGGTGGCTATTTTTAGAGACAGGGGTCTCACTCTTGCTCAGGCTGATCTCGAACCTGTGAGTTCAGGCAATCCACCTGCTTCGGCCTCCCAGAGCGCTAGGATTATAGTCGTGAGCCACCCCACCCAGCCAAGAGATGGTAGATTCTTTTTTCTTTCTTTTTTTTTTTTTTTTTTCTTTTTGTAGTTTTTGGCCAGGGCTGGGTTTGAACCCGCTACCTCCAGCATATGGGGCTGGCGCCCTACTCCTTTGAGCCACAGGCGCCACCCTAGGGATGGTAGATTCTTAAGAGCCAAAAAATATATAAGCAGGCATGGGGCTCATGCCTGTAATCCTAGCATTTTGGCAAGAGGATCACTTGAGCCCAGGAGTTTAAGACCAGCCTGGGCAACAGTTTCAGCCCAGCTTTGCCTCTGATCCTTTATTGCTCAGGTACAGAAACTAAGGCCAAGAGCAGCCAGAGGTCTCATGGGACCATCACAGACCAAGAGCAAGGCCCAGAGCCTCCATTTCCCTGAAACATTTCCTTTCAATGCAAATGCTTCCTGAGTCAGACTGAACTTAGTACAGGTGGCAGTTGCCCAGTGGGACTTTTCCTGTTGTCCCAAGATGTTGGCCAATCCTTGGACCTGAGGGCAGAGGCCATGGGAGGTGCCCAGGCAGATGTTGCTGGTGTCCTGCCCTTGCTCTCACCTCTAAGACTCAGCACAAACTCAGGGATTCTGCCCCAGAGCTCTTATCTGGCACCAAAATCCTTGGCCTGTGAGCAGGGTAGGCTGAGGCCCCCGGGACATTCTCAAGTGATGACTGATGGAAGAGGAGGTCAGACAGCCAGCACCCTGCCCTCAGGCGGGATGACTCGCGGGTATGTGTTCGGAGCTGTCTCCCCTTGTTTCCCAGTCAGGCGGAGCTGCAGTTGCCCCCAGCAGCAGTGAAGTCAGTGACACACCCCACTGGTGCCTTCCCTGTCCACTTCCGCTGCTAAACAAATTCCTTGTTCTCACATCTGTGTCCTAGGAAAGCCCACGCCCCTAGACGTGAGGTTCTAGACTGCTACTGCCCTCAACTAGTTAGGGGCCCTCAGTTCCCTGGGGAGGGTGGCTGCTGAGAATGGAGACTGGGGTGACGATCTGAAGAGCTCGCCTGGTTCACCTGAAATTTGGAGACCCAGAGGCTGGTGCGCAGCCACCCTGGGCAGGTCTTGAGGCTATAGAGTAGGAGTGTGGAGGGCCAGGGTCAGGGCACCAGGGAAGGGGAGCTGCTACCAGCTCCTCTGCCTGGGACCCCTCAGCTCTGTTCTGCTGGAGCCACACCCCATGGGGCCTTTGGGGGGAGTTTCCTAAAGGGCCAGGTGTCTCCAAAGAACCCACAAAACCCCACAGGAAGCGTCGGTGTGTGGGCGGCTTTGCCCTCACAGGGTGTCACAGCTGCACCCTCCAAGGACGCCTCTGCATCTCCTGCCAGCCCTGTCCCAGCCAAGGGCGGCCTGAGGGGAGGAGAAGAATGACCCAGCCTGCGCCCCTACACCAGCGTCACTCCGTTTGTGGCCTCCTCACATTGCGTCGTCTCCATTTTACTAATGAGGAAATTAAGACCCAGAAAGGGGCAGAGACATTCCCCCCCATTCCCACCTGCCCTGGGATTGGACTCTCCCCTGGCCTCACACTGTCCTTATGGGCTTTCCTGCCACCCTCCTGCTGGCCTAGCCCAGGGCTCGAATCACTCCGCTACGGTCTCACTCCCCCTGTTGCGGCTGTGTGACCTGCGGAGCCACTCAGCCTGTCTGTGCTTCTGTTGCTTTATCTCCCACGGGGCCCTGCTGCAGGCAGGTGCTGGCTGCTCCTCCCCCCCCTCACTCCACCTTGTCTCCTGCCCTCCTCCCACACAGGCTTCTGCTCTAACTGCCAGGGGGGCCACGCCCTTCCTCTAGGAATCCCTCCTGACCTTCCCGGGCTCCTCCTCACGGCCTCTGCAGGGTCAAAGGCCTCTGTGGTGGCTGCCTGCTGAGGCTGACTCTGGAAGTACTGGGGACTGCACCCTGCCTGTCCCCAGGGGATCGCCCAGGGGATCGAGAGTGGAGGAAGGAGTCGGCTTGGTGTAGGTGTGAGGCCTTCTGGAGCCCCTGCCCCTCCCTACCCCTGCATCCTGCTGCCTCTGTGGGCTGAGTCAGGTGTGGAGCTGGAGTTTCCCCACAGCTATTTTGGGACCAGGTTAGCGAGAAGCACACCTGGGCGCTGCCTCATGCAGGACGTTCAGGGGTCTGAGCCCATCTCTGTGGCCAGAGCAGACTCCAGGGGCATCAGAGCCTGGAGCACTCCTGGGCTCCCAGCTGCCTTACTAGAGTCTTACCCCAACCACCAGCGTTGCCCAGACAGGCCTGGCCCAGCACTGCCTCTTTGTTCTTTTTCTCCCCAACCAGAACAAATGGAAGCCCCTGCTCATGGAGTCGGGCAGCTCTGGGCCTTCCAGCTGTCCAGCTGTTGCCAGGCCATTTCTTCTGCTGAAGGCCCTTCCCTGACCTGCCAGCCCATGGAGACTGTGCCCACCCTGCCTTCCTGCCATCTGAACTTGTGTCAGCTCACAGATGACTGGGGACAGGGCCAGGCTTGTGGCCCTGGGTTGGACTCTTTCCATCTCCCTCCTTTTCCTGCACTCCCTTCCTCTCCCTGAAGGTCAGAGGGGCAGGTGGTGCCCAGTCACGAGGGCACAGCGGGCTCTGGATGCCAGGCTCTCGCCCAGGATGCCACCTGGAGGCGCCAGCCTGCGCGGGGGAGGCTGGGCGTGCCTGGAGCCCACACACACCGGCTGGGACCTGAGTGGGAACTGGGCCATGCCCAGCGCAGGAAGCCAGAGGTGGTGGCAGCTTTAGAAACAACTCAAAGAGATAAAGAGGAAACACCTCTCAGGCCCCACCCTCGCCCTCTGCCTCCTTCCCTTCCACCCACAGCCACACACACAACAGCTCCCAATCTGCCCCTCCAGCCTGCCTGGCCCTGCCACCAGTCTCCAAAGCTGAGTCCCTCCCCTCCCCCAACACCCTCATGACTCCCCACTACCCGGGCCTGGCGTTTGAGACCTTCCTTCCAGGCCCCCATGCTCTCTCTTTACTCATCCTGACCCTCTTCCAGGAGTGCCTTTCTCTTCTACTTAGCCAACTCCTATATGTCCTTCAAAACCTCACTTCCCAGAGGTAGCATTTTCTTTATGTCCTCTCTTCCCAACAGAACACAGCTGCTCTGACGCTCTGTGTACCCAGCATCCCCCAGGCTGGGGTCCCTGGGGCTGTGTCTGGTGAATGAGTTAGTGGCTGTATCTTGGGGCTGCCTCCGCATATCCAGTTGGTTTTTCATAGATTTCCTGGTGATCTATGTTTGTCTGACACTAGACTCTGCCCCAGCCACTCTCAAGGCAGCACCTGCTGAGCTCCTGGCCTGGGACTTCCCTGGGCCAGAAGGTTCCAGGCCCCAGGACACCTGAACCCTAGACACCACTCTCTCTACTGCAGCCCCAGACTCTGCTCTATCAATATCCAGTTTGCTCCCATATCCCAAATTCAGGGCCCACAGAGCCTGTGTCCTGCCCAGCCCTCCACTCTCCACTGTTCCCCCACTCAGGGCTAAGTCAGCCTCTCAGAGACCTCTAGAACCCTACGCTCATTGGATAGTCTGGACAGATTCGAGCCTCAGCCCTCCTTGGGCTACAGGCAGGGAAAGGAACAGACAGGAAAGGACTGCCTGAGGCCGCAGAGTAGACAGTGTCCCAGCCAGCTGAGAGCCCAGGACTCTGTCCTTTCCCAGGGCTTTCCTGGACATTCTCCAGCAGGCCAGCTCTCAGTGCTAGGTCTCTGCCACCACTGAGGACAAGTCCTCACATCTCAGTCTTCTGTCTGCGCAGTGTGGCACCTTCTGTGTACACTGGGGCCCAGACAGATAGATGGGCCAGGAGAGACACTGTGTCCTGGGCCAGGCCAAGTGGAGGGACATAGCCGTGGGGGACTTGGAGGGCGGGCGGTAGCCACTCACGGGTGGGGCTTGATGCGGATGTAGTTCTTGGGGATAAACCCTTCAGCACCCCGGAGCTCGGCCTTGTACCAGTTCTGGTCATCTTCCATGTTTAGGATCTGCGGAGGAGACACACAGCCACTCAGCCCCTGAGAAGGAACAGCTGTCACCTGCTGAGGTCGCACTGCATGCCAGGCCACAGGGGGACTTCACTCGCACCAGACCCTGAGTCCATTTATAGAAGATAGCTGGGGCCTCTAGGACAGGCACAGGGCTGAGGCAGAGCCACTGCTTGAGTCCGTAGTGCTCCTGTCCCCCAGGCCAGCCTGTCCTAAGTGGGAGTTTGGGGTGGCTAGAGCAGGGCCCTCAGGCTCTGCCAGTCAGACCCCCAGCAGACCAGGGGAGTCTTGAGGAGCAGAACTGGGGCCTCAGTTCCCGAGCTATACCCCCTGAGCACACCATTAGCTGAGCCTTGGGGTGGAGTTTGGAGGTCCCCAGGAAGGTCAGGGAGTCCCAGTCTGAGCTCAGCAACTAGTGGTCACCTGCAGTCACTTGGTCCTTTTGGTCCAAGCTCAGGGGTGACAAATTCAGAAGGGGGATTTCAGGCATTTGGGAGCAGATAAGGGAACCCTTTGGGCTGGGGCCTGCTGGTTCTCAGGCCTTGACCTGGTCTGTGTGGTCCTATGGGCTCTTCTTCCATGAGGCACCTGCCGCCCCACAGGAGGACTAACTGGAACAGAAATAGCCAGAACAGGGGTGGGGGGGTCGCTGCAGGTGATCAGTCAAGCGACCAAGGCAAGGAGCAGACCAGCCTGGGGTGGCACAGTATGAGGCTTGGAGCACTTCCTCCATCCCCTGGGCACACTCTCCCTGTGCCACCCTGATTCTCCTGCAACCCTTCAGGATGGAAATCATCAAGTGTTATTTTACAGAGAGGGAAAGTGAGTCAGCCAAGGCTACACAGCGGAGGAGAGGAAGACTCCATATGGTCAGCTAGGACTCTGAGCATGCAGTCTTTGCCTTGGCTAGTCTAGGGGGGGCCCTAGTCCACCAGCTTTCACCCCCAATGCACCTCCTGCTTTGTCTCTGGACTCAAGCCTGAGGGCATCTCGCCTGTTGGTCCTGGAACAGGCTCTAATGTCAGCTCAATCAAAATCGGGATATTTGTTGAGAAATAATCAGGCGTAGAATACCAGAGGCTTGGCAGGCCAGTTCAAGGGCAGAGGCGCAGGAAGGGAGATTATGCTAGGAGGAACTGGGATTCACTTCCCTGGTCCCAGGCCTTGTCTGTACACCAGGCCAGGCTGAGCCCCTTCCTTCCTGCCCCTGCAGCCCCAGAGAGAGACGGAAGCAGGTGGCTGACTCAGAAAAACTTTCACTCAACACAAACCAAAACAAAACAACTCTCCCAACTTAATGAGAAAATTAGGACCTGTAGGCCACCTGCCATGGCCATGGCTTCAAGGAAGATGCCCGGGAGCCTGGAGCCTGGGCGCTCGACCACTCCTTCTGCTCTGGCTCTCCGTGGCCTGTGGCATCAGTGTCCTCATCTGTTAAATGGGCACGTTTACGGCCTACACAGAACCCTGCAGTGTCTCATGGACGACATGGCCTGTGTGGGTGTGTGGATGTATCTGCCTGATCCCTGTTTTGTCTGGTTTCCTGGTTATCTCCACTCAGAGGAGCCCGGAATGTTCTCACTGGTCATGGAGCTCGATTCTTACTGTTAACATTGTTCCAAAGCCCCCGACCCTCTGAGACACAGGAATTTCCACAGAGAAGACCAGCTCCTCTCTGGAGAAATAGTGGAGAGACTCACGCTGTGGCCTGCCCCCATGAGTCTTTGTCCGGCAGTGCCCCCCAGCCCCTGCTCCTGTCCGATGCAGTCTCCTGGCAGCTGTTTACTAAGCACCTACTGTGTGCAGGCACTGTGCTAAGCCCCAGTGACATGGCATGGAACAAGAAGCTTACCTATGAGTGGGCACAGACAGACCACAAACAAGGAAGGAGACAATTCAGCTAGACGGTGGTAAGCGCTCTGAGAAATGCACATCAGGGCCTGGCGCAGTGAGGCACGCCTGTAATCCCAGCACTCCGGGAGGCCGGGGCTGGTGGATCGCCTGAGGTCACAGGTTCAAGACCGGCCTGAGCCAGAGCAAGACCTCGTCTCTAAAAATATAGCTGGTGGGCACCTGTAGTCCCAGCTACTTGGGACGCTGAGGCAAGAGAATCCCTTGAGCCCAAGAGTTTGAGGTTGCTGTGAGCTATGATGCCACAGCACTCTACCATGGGTGACAACTTGAGACTCTGTCTCAAACAAAAAAAAAAAGAAAGAAATACATATCAGGATGACACAGAGGAAACCTGGCTGCGGGCAGGGAGGGTATTAATGGGGATGGTCAAGAAAAGCCTCTCTGAGGAGGTGGCGTGGAGGCCAAGACCCGAATTACGAGGAGGAACCAGTGGGGAAAAGATTTGGGGAACAGCTTCTGAGGCAGAGGGTACAGCTGGTACAAGCTCTGTCCTTGAAACAGATGAAGCCAGGCCTGGGACAGTGACTTACACCTGGGACCTAGCACTTTGGCCAGTAGTTTGAGACCAGCCTGGGCAATATAGTGAGATCCTGTCTGTACAAGAAAATGAAGAAACCGGCCAGGCCTGATGGTACACACATGCTTGTGGTCCCAGCTACTCAGGAGGCTTAGGCAGGAGCATCACTTGACTGCCCCTTAGCCTGGGCAACAGAGCAGACCTTGTCTCTAAAAAAAAAAAAAAGAAAGAAAAGAAAAAAGAAAAGAGAGAGAGAGAGAAAGGAAGAAAGGAGGAAAGAAAGAAAGGAGGCCAGTGTGTGTGAAGCTGGACAGAAGGAGGGCATTGTTTTGCTGACTACTGACCTTAAGAAATCCCAGGGCCCAGCACCAGCTTTGCCAGGCTCCAAGTTGGGGCCTCTGTGTGGAGACCTGGCTGGGGAATAAAGGGTGGTTTTCTGGGGAGCCTCTGACTAGTAGGAGTGTGACGGTGGACACTCGGCCTGAGGAGTGGGGTGCCAGGAAGTGTAGACAGGGTCAGAGTCAGAGTAGGTTTTGCCACAGTTGCTGATGAGACCCAGTGACAGGCTGAGGGGAGCCCAGGAATCACTGGGTTGGGTCTGTGCCATTGGCCTTCCCCAGGGAACACGTCCAGGAGGTCATGGGCACACTTAGTCTGGGTGAGGTCCGTGGAGACTAACCGTGAAGCTGCCACCCACGTCCCTCCTCCAGCTGTCACACCCAGAAATGCCTGGCCCATCAGGGAGGGAGGCTTTGTCCCAGGGAAGTGACGTTTAGGGCCATGTGTCCAGAGTGAGAAGACGATGAACCTCTGAGACTCACTTCTTTCTGGGGGTGCCAGACCCAGCCTCCCTGTGCTCACTGGGAGGGGTCAGCCTGCAGGGAGACCCCGTGACACTTTCCCGGTAACAGAAAGGAGCCCAGACTAGAGTGAGGCCGAGAGGCACCTACCTTGGTGTAACACTTAAGGGGACACCAAGAAAAGGTACGAAGATTAAATAATATTTTAATGCAGCATATTAAAATCAAAACGGATGCAAATCTGAATATGGGCATTAGGTAATAATAGTGTGTCAGTATCGGTTCATTAATTGTAACAGATGAACTGTGCTCACATAAGTTGCTAACTGCAGGGGCGACTGGGAGCCAGGACATATGGGGATCTCTCTGCATTATCACCTCAGTTTCTCTGTAAACCTAAAACTGTATGTCTATTGAGAAATCAATGTCTACAATAGCCATCAAAATCTCAGATACAGACAATTGCACATCCCCGAGAGTTAGGGCATGGGCGCCCAGCCCCGGCGGTAGTCCTTGCTTATTACAGAACCTAAGACAGAAAGAGTAAAGAAGAAAGTGAAGATCTGGGGCCCACCTCCCGGAAGCGACAACTGCAGGCTTTCGAGATTCTTCTTTTTAATTTTTTTTCATTGCACAAGTCTAGTACCTGGACGTCAGTGTCCCCTCCACATTGATATCTGCCCATTATCCCTGTAGAGTTGCCTATCTCTCCGTGTATATACATTTGCATTTTGCTTTTTGCCACTTCACGTTGCATCATAAATGATTTTATGTCATTAAATACCTTACAAAAATAGCATTTTCAGGGGCCATCTGAATCTTTTGTGCCACCACCTGGCCCGTGGTCTGTGCTGACCTGGCAGACTCTCGCCAGCATTCTTCACCTGTTGCCTGCATTACGGCTCCTCTGGACTCCACTGCCGACTCCCCTAGGCCCCAGCCCAGCCTGTTCAGTCTCTGCAGGGGACCAAACATGGGCTCCACTGTGAAAGGGATGTAGGCTCAAAATCCACCCCACACCAAGCAGGTCATCTCACCTCCCCATGCCTCAGTTAGTCACCTGTGAAACAGGGGTGCTAATCTTGCCCCCTCAGCAGTTTAAGTAGGACGTTTATAGCACTGCTGAATTGGGGACCCAGCTATTGCAGAGTGGTGGCAGACGGAAATCCTGTCCCTTCTTGTGCTTGAAACTTGGGACGAGAGCAGGGTCCAAGGCTCAGGGTAGAGAGATATTCAGTCTAATGCCTGTTGCTCCAGTGGGAAGAGTGAGGCCCAGGGAGGGGCAGTGACTTCCTTAGGTGAGGAAGGGGCAGCTCCAAAGCCCGAGTTGTGGCATGGCCACCCCCTGAATCCTGAACCTGGCCACAGGTCTCTGCTTTCACATGTAGACTTTGCTGTGTCACCCTGCAAAGAGTGCAGTGGTGTCAACGCAGCTCACTGCAACCTCATACTCTGGGGCGAGATCAGCCTCCCTGCCTCAGCCTCCCAAGTAGCTGGAACTACAGGTGAATGCCACTACACTTGCTAAATTTTTTTATTTTTTGTAGAAATGGCATCTCTCTCTTTCTTAGGCTTTTCTTGAACTCCTGGCCTCAAGCGATCCTCCTGCCTCAGCCTCCCAGAGTTCTAGGATTCCCATGTGAGCCACCGTGCCTAGCCATATGCAAACTTTTAAGTATGAACTTCTCTAGAGAGAGATTCCACAGACCCATCAGCCTGGACCACCTTGGAAAGCTGCAACGTCCATCAGCACAGGCCCAGACAAGGAGAAATGAATTATGGCTTGACTCTATTTTCCCTTTTCTTCATAAATGCCGGAAAACTCATCCTTGAGGCTTACATCAGAGCTACTTTAGCCCCTCTAGGTTAGCGTGCGTTCTGATTTCTTTCCTAAGACCTCTGCTCTCTGTTTCTCCCTTTCTTCTTCCCTCCACACATTCTTTCTCTCTCCCTCATTTTCTCACTTTCTCAACAATTGTCTTTTCACATTTTTTTCCCTGGAAAACTAGGGGGTTTGTTGTGGTATTGACTCCTTGAATCCTCACAATAGCCCCCAAAGGAGGGAGCCTTAGTTACTTCCTCATTTCCTAGATGGGGAAACTGAGGCTCAAAGGGAGGGGGCAGCTTGTCCGGTTCACCCTTCCAGGGACCACACTCTGTTGGGGGCTGTCCTGGGCACCCCAGTTCCTAAATCCACCCCACCTCATGCAGGGCCATCTCAGCCTGGCTCTGGCCCCCCTACCTTGAGTGTGTCCCCCTTGTTGAAGGCCAGCTCGTCACTCTCTGTGGCCTGGAAGCTGTACAGGGCCACCGACTCCATCCTGCTGACCCCAGGTTCCAGCAGCCGGGCTCAGCGCAGGCCAGCAGCTTCCTGCTTCCTCTGCAGCCGAGGACGTCCTTCTTTGTTCTGAGTGCGTGTTTGTTCTTTTGAAGCTGAGACTGAGACTGCCCTGATGGGGGAGAAACAGGAAGCAGAGACCTGTCACAGAACGGGGGAGGGGGTGTGGGCCAGCTTAATTCCTACTTCAGACCCCAGAGCATAGGCACAGCCCTCAGGGAGTCTCCCTGCAGCCATGGGAGTGGGACCGCTGTGCCCAAGTCATAGACGGTAAAAGTGCCTCAAAGCCATTCTCCCAACTCAGGCATGGCATCCCAGGTGGTGCCACTCTCACCAATTTGCCAGTCCTCCACATTTACTAAACCCCAATGCCTCTTACGATTCCCCAACACCTGCTGTATTGATCTGAAGCCCCTTGTGTGGTGTTCCAGGCCCTTCCAAGCACCTCCACCCACCACCACACGCAGCTCCCACACTTACCCTTTGTCATTTCCCTTCGATTAAATAAACTTGGGCTCCAGCCACAACAGGTGCTTCATCCCAACTGTTCCTCTGCCTGCTGCTCATTTCCTTCTTCTGCTTCCCAGAAATTCCTAGGATCCATCAAAGCCCAGATCAGAATGTCCTCCTGGTTTAGACACTGGCCGCCCTCAGGGGGATGCACCTCCTTTGGTCAGACAGAATTGCAAACAGGTCTCGGCTCTTCCTGAGTGGGTTTGCTGTGGGCAGCGGCATCCGTGCAGGAATTCTGGAACTAGTTTTGAGTATTGTAGAATAAAGCATAAATGGATAAATACAGCCATGTAGCCTGGAACCAGGGTTCTTCCAGGAAAAAAAGACACAGATATGGAAGGGAAGGGAGAAAGAACCCTGTGCTGTTGGGTGGGAATTGGATGGATCAGTATAAATTCAGATTTTTTTTTCTGCAAAGAAGTTTTTCTTCCTTCATTTAAATCAATGTGGACTCATGATTTTGTATTTTAGTCAATGGATTATAATCCATTACTATTGTTATTTATTTCGATGCTCAGATTGTCCCTGATTTAGCCCCCTGGACCCCCTTCAAGCTGGCTCCTTGTCCTTTTGACCTCTGTCCTTTTTCCTTTGCCCCATTGTTCCCTGGCTCAAGGCTCATCCTGAACATCTCTGCACGACTTAATGTTTTTTGTTTGTTTGTTTGTTTTTAGGCAGAGTCTCACTCTCCCTCTGTTGCTCTGGGTAGAGTGCAGGGCATGTGGCATCACAGCTCACAGCAACCTCAAACTCTTGGGCTTGAGCAATCCTCTTCCCTCAGCCTCCCAAGTAGCTGAGACCATAGGTGCCCACCACAACACCTGGGTAGTTTTTCTACCTTTAGTAGAGACAGGGTCTCGCTTTTGCTCAGGCTAGTCTCGGACTCCTGAGCTCAGGTGATCAACCCACCTGGGTCTCCCAGAGAGTGAGGATTACAATGTGAGCCGCTGCGCCCAGCCTTACTCAATGTTCTGTTTGGGAAGAAAGAATTGCAGTTCGGGGCATCTATGCAGGCTGGGTGGTCTTTAGTATGTCTGAAGAACAAAGTGAAGGTTAGAGATTTTATTAAAAAGGAGAAACATTATGTACTGCTCTTTGAGAAATTTCATTGGCACTAGGAAGGGTTGGAGGGCTGTCCTGTTCTGGCTGGTGAGGGATAGTGGGGAAAAAACCAGTCCTAGAGTTGCAGCCAGTTATCTCACAAGCCATCAGCAAAACTGGTCCCAGGTTACAAGGAGTCACAGCAGCCCGATCCACAGGGAAGTGCATTTTTGGAGCTTCCCTTGTACCCTGAGAGCTCCCCCTGCCTTCTCCACTCTTGTTTATTAGCATATGACAAGAATGACCCAGTTTGGATGATCATTTTTCATAGCTGAAATCAACCATCTCTGCAAGGAGATGGAAAGATGGGATTTTCACGGATGGGCACAGTGGCTCACACCTGTAATCCTAGGATTCTGGGAGGCCAAGGCAGGTGGATTTCTTGAGTTCAGGAGTTGGAGACCAGGCTGAGCAAGAGCAAGACCCCATCTCTAAAAATAGCTTGGCTTTGTTGTAGGCACTTGTAGTCCCAGCAACTTGGGAGGCTCAGGCAAGAGGATCACTTGAGCCCAAGAGTTTGAGGTTGCTGTGAGCTATGGTGGTGCTATGGCATTCTACCCAGGGCAACAAAGATGAGACTCTGTCTCAAAGAAGAAAAAAAAGATGGTATTTTTAGTGGAGGATGGGATTTAGGAAGTAAGATCAACCAGGGTGTTAGGGGTGCTTGTACTCCTAGGCTCTGTCAGCAGACAGAGTTAGGGGGTAGATACAAAATAATTTATAGAAATATACTTTCTAGTAGACAGAGCATCTACACATGTCTGTATTTATTTCCATGTCTGTGGAGATAGGGAAAATAGATTAAAAACCATGAACTCAATCAAATGTGAATTGTTGAAGGCAGGTGTAGGATCTGTGACCTTGTTTTCATTCTTACGGCTTTTTGGAAACTTTGAATTTTTTAATACATAGAAAGTTGAGGAGACGAATGCAAATCCACAGTTATCTCGATATAAAAAGTTTACTTTTTTAAAAAATTGAGGGGAAAGAAGAGAAGATGACAGATGGTGGTGCCTGTAGCTCAGTGAGTAGGGCGCCAGCCACATACACTGAGGCGAGTGGGTTCAAACCTGGCCCGGGCCTGCTAAACAACAATGACGACTGTCATTGAAGAATATAGTCGGGCACTGTGCCTGGCGCCTATAGTCCCAGCCACTCGGGAGGCTGAGGCAAGAGAATCGCTTAAGCCTGAGAGTTGGAGGTTGCTGTGAGCTGTGACGCCAAGGCAATGACAGATGCCCATGACCTGCTCCAGAGGCCCCTCCTCACTGTCCTCTGTGTTCGGAGCACCCACCTCCCCAGACCCCAGGGGTGACAGGATGTTATAAGATGCTTCTTTCTGGCTCAGTTTCAGCTGAGGTTTCAGAGCCTCATAATGCAAGAGGGGTTTGAGATTCACTCCCACTCCATTCTGAGGTACCTCAAAACCCAGTGTCAGTAGGGGCTCCCCTTATGAAGCTGAGCACATGTCCCCTGGGGGTTGTGGGCCAGACAGATGGTTTATATTAAGGTGTATATTCTGTGCTACGTCCTGAAAGAGGTTGGTAACTCTCCCAAAGGCCAACAGCTAGAAAGAGGCAGGGCTGGGGCTCAAACCCAAGTAGACCTGAGGATTCCTGCCCGAGGCAGCTCTTGCCGGAGGGTGGAGCCTGTGCTGCCCACTGGAGGCCTCGTCCAGACAGCTGAGTGAAGGGTCAGCTGGATTCTTTGCTGGAGGGTAGATATGTCCCAATCTCCACAAGCCAAATAGGACTTCACTGAAAGAGTTACAGATAACAAGGTTCATCACCTGCTGCTCAAGATGAAGCTGATGCACGGGGAGAGCAGGTCACAGCAGAGAGTGTGACATCCCAGATGCCATGCAGGGAGTTGGGAGGAAGTTCTCAAATCATTCTCTCTGGGAATTTGGGAGAAAGGGTTTTTAAAGGTAGTTTGGTGGGCCAAGGGCTAGGCAATTGGGTCTGCTCACTGTGTGGGGCTGGGGCAGAACCAGAAGGGTGTAGAAATTGTCTTCTTTGCAGAATCCATTCCTGGGTGGGGGCGCAAGACCAGTTGAGTCAGTTCCTTGGTGTGTGGCACTCGTCTGGATGGGTCAGCTGTTCCATCAGAATGCAGGGCCTAGAAAACATCTCACAACCTAGTCTTCGGGTTCACACAGGTGATGTCTTCTAGGAAAGCAATGAAGCCAGCTAAGATCTTTGCACCATCAGCAATGTGGCTCCTGAGCGGTAAGCAAGTATCGAAAAGCAAGCTAGGGGACAATGGCTGGTGATACATTTTCCCCTCCCACAGTTCTCACTTTGTGGCCCCTCACTGATTTTATAAAGGGTGGTCTCAAGGGAGCATTGAGGGGTGCAAGTGCAGCACCCCCCTGAGGTAGATGCTGGGACTTAGAACGAGGGGCCATCAGGAGGTGGTGGCTGGGAAAGCATCGGGCGAGGGCTGCAGCTGGGGTTCCCATGGGAGGCCCTCAAAAGCTTTCCACAGGAGGAAAACCCAGTGTTGGTCATGGTCACACCCGTCAAAGGCAGACCCAGCCACTGCCTTGGTGCTTAAAACCTAAGCCCTTGTGGCCAGCTGAATAATGGGCCCAAAGACACCCAGGTGCCTATCCCTGGGACCTGGGCTCATTCTGTCATTGGGTAAAAGGGACTTTACAGTTGTGATTAAGTGAATAAGTATCTTAAGATGGAGAGATTCTCCTGGATTATCGGGTCTTCATGAGAAAGAGGCAGCGGGAGATTTGACAAAGGGCTGAAGGAAGACACTCCATTGCCAGCCCCGGAACTGGAGGGAGGGCTGGAGCCCTGGACCAGGAAGAGGAGGTGAGACAGCTTCTCCCTGGGGGCTCTGGAAGGAGCCAGCCCCCTTCACTCTGGCCTCCAGAACAGTAGGAACACCACAGCTGTTGAGGCACTAAATTGTGGGGATTTGTGGCAATAGCAACAGGAAACGAGCACACGCCCTCTACTCAGGGCTGTCCCAGGGCTTCGAGGCAGAAATGGCAGCTTGAGGCCAGGGGATGAGGACGATGAGGACAGAGAGAAGAAACTGACCGTGACCTTTCATTCCAGCCCAGAGCAGGGGCTGGCTATCTGGGGGAGGGGGCTGCAAATTCAATGAAGTTGGGAGTTCTGGAATTATTAGACCAGACTGTCACTTGAACATCTGAAGAGGCTTCATTAGCTGCAACAGTTGAGGGACTTCCCTGGGTTTCTGCCCTGGGGCAGGGAAGAAAACATTTGCCAGGGAAAGTTTAAACAAGAATGGAGAGGACAAATCAAGATGTTTCTGCTACTCATTCATTCAAGAAACATTTTGGGGGGCAGCGCCTGTGGCTCAGCGAATAGGGCACCGGCCCCATATACCGAGGGTGGTGGGTTCAAACCAGGCCCTGGCCGAACTGCAAAACAAAAAAATAGCTGGGCGTTGTGGCGGGCGCCTGTAGTCCCAGCTACTTGGGAGGCTGAGGCAAGAGAATCGCTTAAGCCCAAGAGTTTGAGGTTGCTGTGAGCTGTGACACCAGAGCACTCTACCCAGGGTGACAGTTTGAGACTCTGTCTCAAAAAAAAAAAAAAAATGGGCAAAGGATCTGAATAAATTTTTCTCCAAATAAGGCATATAAATGGATTATAAATCATGAAAGATACTCAACATCGTTAGTCATTAGGGAAGCAATCAACCCCCAAGTGACATACCTTTTGCATTCACTACAATGGCTATAAAAATGGTCTGATGTCCTGGTGACCTCTGGGCCCCTTGCCCTGCCCCTCTCACCCCCCCCCCCCCGCCCCATGCTGGTCCTTGCACTCCCATGAGTGGACTCATTGCTGGGTCCTGTCATTACCAAGCTGGGCCCTGAACACTTTGGTATCCCTAAAATGAAAAGGCTCATTGGTTATGGTGAGTCAGATCCTTTCAGGTATGAGAGACACTGTCAGGGGAGCCCTAGCCTGTCCCTAACTGTGGGCCCTGGAAAGGAAGGCGAGTCTTACCCAAGCCCAGTAGTTCTGGGTGTGTGTTGAGGACAGTGGAGGTGACAGCTCAGAAACCACTCCCACTGCCCCGAGGGCCTCCCCACCTCTTCAAGTTCACCCTTGACTCCTCCTCTGGGCTCTACCTACCCCTGGGTGGCATTCCCTGGACATTCCTCAGATTTACTGCAGCCTGGATAAAACTCACCCCGTCACTTTTCTCTCCTGTGTCCTCTTTCCATTTCCTCCATCTCCTTGAGGGCCCCTCACATGCCCAGTTGCTCAAGTAGGATGCTGGGTCCCCTGCAGAGTCCCTCTGGCCAATCCCTACCTGAAGCCCTGCTGAACACCCCAGCCCTTCCTTCCTAGCAGGAAGCCAGTCTCTCCAAATCTCCTCAGGTGGTGTCTGAGGCTCGACTGGAAAGTGGACCTTCCTGACATTGGGTCCACACAGGAGCTCCTGAATATGATCTAGAGGGGAGGGGCAGAGGTCAGGGCCTTCACAGGGACCAGCAGCAGCAAGAGGAAGGCTCCCCAGGCTGGGGAAGGACAGGGTCTGGGGCCTAGGGTCCCTCTCAGGACTCTGTAAGAGAAGTTTGGGCAGAGGTGCCCAAGGTACCCAAGAGCAGGATGAAGAGAAATGGGGTGAGTCTTATCCAGGCTGCGGTAAATCCGAGGAATGTCCAGGGAATGCCACCCAGGGGCAGGCAGAGCCCAGGGTGGACTCGCAGAGGTGGGGAGGCCCTCAGGGCAGTGGGAGTGGCTTCTGAAGTGTGACCTTGGTCTCATGTGCCTTGGGGCTTGTGAGTTATTAGGGCCAAACCCAAAAATTAGAACAAAAGAAGTAAACACAAAGCCTAGACAGGCTCGAAGAAAACATGATACACAATACTATGAAGAGCTTCAAAATCCCCGTGAGTCCTTTGATTAGAAAAGAACTTGACAGAGCCCAGTGCCCGTAGCACAGTGTTATCGTGCCAGCCACATACACGGAGGCTGGCGGGTTTGAACCCGGCCCTGGAGCTAAACAACAGTGACAACTGCAGCAAAAAATAGCCGGCTGTTGTAGCAGGTGCATGTAGTCCCAGCTACTTGGGAGGCTGAGGCAAGAGAACTGCTTGAACCCAAGAGTCTGAGGTTGCTGTGAGCTCTTACACCATGGCACTCTACTGAGGGCGACACAGTGAGACTCTGTCTCAAAAAAAAAGAAGAAAAGAACTTAACACATTGCTGACTGGCAATTTTGCGCCAAAGCTATCCCGTGTCACCGGCTATTATTCCACAACTGAATATGAGAGAGAAACGAAGCGGCTAAGTCCTCTAGGTGGTACCACTGCTTCATCTAGGGATAACTTCTGCTCAGGTATATACAAAGACTGAAACTGTGGAATAAATAGTAATCCAAAGAGGCCTAATTGTATAAAGTCTGTCTTCACCAGATGTAGCTTGTGAAGTAACACTGAGATGAAAAAATGTAAGGATTTGCTCAAACCTCATTCTGTCATTAGTGTTTCAAGGAAAGGGTCTGTTGACCAGTAATCTCTCCAATGTGATGTTTTTATTTGTCCCATCAGTCTTAATAAACTGAGTAACTTTTTTTTTTTTTTTTGAGACAGGGTCTCAAGCTGTCAACTTGGGTAGAGTGCTGTGGCATCATAGCTCACAGCAACCTCCAACTCGGGCTCAAGCAGTCCTCTTGCCTCAGTTTTTTCTATTTTTTAGTAAAAATGGAGCTCACTTTTTGCTCAGTCTGGTCTTGAACTCATGAGCTCAAGCAATCCACCCACCTCGGCCTCCCAGAGTGCTGGGATTACAGGTGTGAGCCACCACGCCCGGCCTAGAGTAACTTCTTTATACCACTAGTAGTAACTTTCATCCATGGTAAAGTTCTAACAGAGTTTTTATAAAATTGTCCTATTTGGCAGTGGTATAAATTGGTTTGAGAAACAACTATCACTTCACTGATACTCTGTGACTCACTAAACTCAACAGTCACACCCGAAATATTTGCATAATCCTCCAGCATTGGCGTAATATCATTCTCAATCCACTCTTCCTCAAAATCACTTTCACTATCAGATTCCACGACATTTCTTTTTTGCCGTTTTGGTGGCCTAATATCAGATTCATAACTGTCTTCCAATAAACTATCATTTTCTAGATCACTACAAAATACTTTGAAATCACTCAGACAATCAGATAAAGCATCTGTGTATAATTTGTTGAAAAATCTTTACCATCACAATCCATCAGTGTTGCAGATTTTGTAAGACTAGAGTTGTGGTAAAAACCTGAATATCTAGAAAGATAAGTTTTTTATAATAAAGAGAGCACAACTAAACATGCTCTAGAAAGCTTTTACAATATTCTGCATTACTCTGCATTTTAAAAGTTGTGAGAGCTAACACAAGTGCAAACACAGGTTAACTTGTGACCCATCAACAATGTGTTAATATGGACCCGGTGATCAAGTGATAGGGAGGATGGAAAAGGAGACAGAAGGGTCATGGAAACAGACTGAGATGCAAAGAATCCATCACTAATCAGTCTCAGAGGGCGGCAGCTGGGTGGTGACCCAGAGGCTGACTTGAAGGCACTTTCAAGTAAGAAAGGCCAGAATCAACCCCTCCCCGCTTCTTGGAGTCCTGGGAGCCCAACACAAGTATATTTGTTGTTGCTATTGTTGTTTTTAATGAACAAGTAAACCATACACTCTGTCAATATGGGACAGAGACCTGTATCATCCACCAAGAGTGGGAAATCTATGAGCCCCACAGACCAGCTTGAAAGGAAGCCCAGGAGAGAGAATCACAGAGCAAAACTCAGCCCATGACAGTCCAGGCTGTGATTCTGAAGGTGAAGGAGCCCAGTTTATTCAGGACATGGAAAGACTGGATGAAATGGAGTTTAACCCAGTGAAATAGCCACAGTTAAATGAGAAAGGACTGAAAAACAGGCATAAAAATCTGTGTGAAAACTTTGAACCTGGGCAGTGCCTGTGGCTCAGTGGGTAGGGCACCGGCCCCATACACCAAGGGTGGCAGGTTTGACCCTGCCCTGGCCAAACTGTAAAAATAGCCAGGTGTTGTGGCAGGTTCCTGTAGTCCCAGCTACTCAGGAGACTAAGGTAAGAGAATCACCTAAGCCCAAGAGCTGGAAGTTGCTGTGAGCTGTGACACTACGGCACTCTACCAAGGGTGACAAAGTGAGACTCTGTCCCAAACAAAAAACAAAAAACTTTGAACCTATTCTATGACTCCATGAAAAAGAGAATTCAGGCTGAGCACGGTGACTCACACCTCCACTCTGAGAGGTGGAGGCAGGCAGATTGCTTGAGATCCAGAGTTCAAGACCAACCTGAGCAAAAACCAGACTCCTATCTCTACTAAAAATAGAAAATCTGGCTCGGTGCCTGTGGCTCAACGGGCTAATGCGCCAGCCGCATACACCTGAGCTGGCGGGTTCGAATCCAGCCTGGCCGCCAAACAACAATGACGGCTGTAACCAAAAAATGGCCAGGCGTTGTGGCGGGCGCCTATAGTCCCAGCTACTTGGGAGGTGGGGCAGGAGACTCACTTGAGCCCAGGAATTGGAGGTTGCTGTGAGCTGTGATGCTACAGTACTCTATCCAGGGTGACAGCTTGAGGCTCTGTCTCAAAAAAAAGGAAAGAAAAGAAAATCTGAGTCAAGAGGATCACTTGAGCCCAAGAGTTCAAGTTTGCTGTGAGCTATGATGCCACAGCACTTTGCCCAGGGCTACAGCTTGAGACTATGTCTCCAAAAAAAAAAAAAAAAGAAGAAGAAGAAAGGAAAAAATAAAAAAAAATTAGGCAAGTGTTTTGATGGGCACCTGAAGTTCCACCTACTCAGGAGTCTGAGGCAGAAGGATCACTTGAGCCCAGGAATTTGAAGTTGCTGTGAGCTATGATGAGGTGACAGAACAAAACTCTTTTCCAACAACAAAAAAATTGCAGCAGCAACAACAAAAAACTTTATACAACTCCTAGAAAATAAAATAGGAGAAAACCTAGATAGTCTTGGACATAGTGATGACTTTTTAGATATATCACTAAAGTCATGATACATGAAAGAAATAATTGATAAGCTAGACTTCATTAATGTTAAAAATGTGATGCTTTATTGGCTCGGCGCCTGTGGCTCAAGTGGCTAAGGCACCAACCATGTACACCTGAGCTGGCGGGTTCGAATCCAGCCCGGGCCCGCCAACCAACAATGACGGCTGCAACCAAAAAATGGCCGGGTGTTGTGGCGGGCGCCTGTAGTCCCAGCTACTTGGGAGGCAGAGGCAGGAGACTCGCTTGAGCCCAGGAATTGGAGGTTGCTGTGAGCTGTGATGCCACGGCACTCTATCCAGGGT
>CAUYRH010005280.1:0-21565 GCA_963574655.1 Perodicticus potto
AGAGGCAAGAGACTCGCTTGAGCCCAGGAATTGGAGATTGCTGTGAGCTGTGATGCCACAGCACTCTATCCAGGGTGACAGCTTGAGGCTCTGTCTCAAAAAAAAAAAAAAATAATAGTGAAGAGTCCAAAAAAAAAAAAAAGGAGAAACTTTTTTAAAAATTTTAAAAGAAGGATAAATGAAAAGGGTGATAAAGTCAAAGAAATCTACCACCCAAACCAAAAAAAAAAGAGAGAGAAAGAGATATTGAAATCAGGGTGGTAGGCTCAGCGCCTATGGCTCAACAGGCTAAGGCACCAGCCACGTACACCTGAGCTGGGGGGTTCGAATCCAGCCCGGACCCGCCAAACAACAACGACAGCTGCAACCAAAAAATGGCCGGATGTTGTGGCGAGCGCCTATAGTCCCAGCTACTTGGGAGGCGGAGGCAAGAGACTCGCTTGAGCCCAGGAGTTGGAGGTTGCTGTGAGCTGTGATGCTATAGCACTCTACCCAGGGTGACAGCTTGAGGCTCTGTCTCAAAAAAAAAAAGAAATCAGAGTGGTAGTCATAACTGGCCACGTGACCTCCGGCAAGTCCCTCTGCCTCCGCTATGTATAAGCTTTAGAAGGAAACCAGAATCTAGGTGGTCTCATATCCCCGGAATCTAAATCACCAGGATGCCAGTGCTCAGGTTCAAAGCTCTGTACATCATACTCTTTAAACTACCAACCTGCATTCCCTCTTGCAACTTACCGGCCAAAGAGGTTTCACATAGAACATTTTCCAGGGAGCTGTGTCTGCCTTGGCCAGCTTCCTTGAGTTTATCTGGGTGGTCTTTTGTGACATATTCATCTCCCCATTCTTTACCATCCTTAGGCTGCCTCCACATGCCAGATGGGAGATGGCCCTTGGATGGGATATCAGTCGAGAGGCAAGGCTTGAGGTTTTCTTCTGTTTCTGGAGTTGTTGGGTTCACTCCTAAAACAAACGAAGAAACAAAACAAACAAACAAAAAAACCACTTGCTATCAAGATTTGACTTTTAAAAAATATGCATTTTTTTTAGCCGGGCATTGTGGCGGGCACCTGTAGTCCCAGCTACTCAGGAGGCTGAGGCAAGAGAATCGCCTAAGCCCAGGAGTTGGAGGTTGCTGTAAGCTGTGTGATGCCAGGGCACTCTACCAAGGGGGGTAAAGTGAGACTCTGTCTCTACCAAAAAAAAAAAATATATATATATATATATAAATATATATATATATATGCATTTTTTGCTAACTCTTAACTAATATGCCCTTATTTGGGAACAACCATCACTTAAAATTGAATGTATCTATTAAAGTTTAAAAGTTTCCATAACTGTAAAAGGTCATCTCTCTCTGTTTCTGGTCTAACATCCTCTCTGCTTTGTACACAGCCTCTACTAAATAAGGAACTCTCAAAGACACATTTTAACCTAACCGACTTATAGTAATATACATTGACTCCTCATAGCTGCTTCCTTTCAGGTTAGCATACGGGTGCCTGGAGCACTACTAGGAAGCGAATACTGAAAGAGGAGGAGAAACGGTACCAAAGACAATGTCTTCTTTGGTGTTTCCCTCTGACCCTCATGACGGTAAGTTGCAAAAAGGAAAAAGGAAGGGAGGGAGGAAAGATGAAATAATTTATAAAATTCTGGTGAATTGTCAATTACGTGAATAACTTTTGAATTTAACTATGCAGTGTGTGATCCAGGGAAAACTTATGTCATGTTACACTCACCTGCATGTGAGTTTTTGGCAAACATTAATTCACTAGTAATTGAAATAAGTCAGAAAGAACCAAGAATACTGATTTTGTCTTAAGCATCCCCAGCCGTTCCCTCTCCTTGGGTTTAAATGAGTCCCTGACCGAAGCACACATCTTAGAATCCTAGTAACCGCAGTGCTTCATCTTGCCTGATTTCTTTGATGCCTGGTTTGGGACTGAGGGAGTGGAAGCAGGGAAGGAAGAGGGAAAGGTGGATTTGCTAGAAGAAAAGAGAATTAACGGAAGAGCCACTTACCAGGACCCATCATCCCCTTCACGTTGCTGTCTCCTACATGAACGGGTCTGGGCTCCGGGGCTGCAGAGAAAGGAAAGCTTCATTCAGCATTCGTTCCACTGACATGGACGAGGCACTTTCTGTGAGACAGGCACTGGGGACAAACTCACAGATTTTATTCTTTCATAAGGAAGACAAAGCAGTTAAAAAAAAAAGGAATATGACAGTATAATGTCACAAGTGCTATTTTCTCAGCTATAAAAGATATAATAGTGGTACTTTCCTTAAAGGATTACAGTAGGAACTAAATCAGTTAATATGTAGAAATGGCTTAAAGCACTAGCTAGCATAGTGTAAGAGCTTGATTATTGTTAAACTATGATGGTGGTGACAGTGGGGATGACGGTCATAATGAGAGAAGGTAGAATGATACTGTTAACACATAAGCCAGACTCCACCACTTAGCCAATGCCTTCCCATTTCAGTGTAAAAGCCAAAGTCTTTATAATGACCGCATAGAATATCTATGCCCTACCTGGGTTGTTTTTTTTTTAATTTGTTTTTTGGTTTTCTTTTTTTAGAGACAGAATCTCACTTTGTCACCCTTATTAGAGTGCCATGGCATTACAGCTCACAGCAACCTCAATCTTTTGGGCTCAAGTGATTCTCTTACCTCAGCCTCCCAAGTACAGGAGCCCACCATGATGCCCGGCTTTGTAGAGACGGGGTCTCACTCTGGCTCAGGCTGGTCTCAAACTCCTAAGGCCAATCTACCTGCCTTGGCCTCCCAGAGTATTAGGGTTACAGACATGCCCACCCCTGTTTACCTTTTTTTTCAACCACATCTCCCATTGTCTCCCTGTTCACTCTGCTGTAGCCCCACTGGTCTTCTTGCCAATCCTTGAATATATCAGTCATGTTCACAGGACCTCAGATACATTAGTCATGTTCACATGACCTCAAATATATTAGTCATGTTCACAGGATCTCAGCACTGCTGTTCCTCTCTTTTCCTTGGTGTCCATAAGCAAATGTTCTCATTTCCTTCAGGCCTTTACCTGTCACTTATCCAAAATTTATAATCTCTCTTTACTAATTTTTTCCTTAACTTACCACTATCTAACATGCTACATGTTTCTTGTTGACTGTCTGCTTTCCTCAAGACAAAGGCTCCATGAGGGCAGATATTTTTGTTTTGCCCCTTACTATATCCCACCATGTGGAACAGTGCTTAGCATGGATGGAGGGGAGGATGGATGGATGGAGGGATGGTTGGACAGCTGAGTAGAGAGCTATTGGATGCAATGAGAGTCTATTAGAGGAGACTTGACCTGGATTTGGTGGGAGGAAGACTGGATATCAGGAAGGATAACGTCAGGGATCTTCTCTAGTATCTTGTAATGTACAGTGTGGCCCATTGATCAGCAGCATTTATATCACGTGGGAAACATCACTTTAGCATTGCAGAATCGCAGGCCCCACCCCAGACCTGCTGAATCAGAATCTCATCTTAACAATATTCGATCAATGTGACGTTAAATTGTGCACGTCAAGGCCCTAGAGAATGTGGTGGGTGAGCAGGAGTCAGCCTATGATGAGAAGTTAGAGGGAGACAAGGAAAGGGAATGGTATCTGGGCAGGGCCAGAGGCCACAGAACATGTAGCAAACCGCAGGGCCTGAAAGAGCATCAGAGCGGTTGGAATGTAGACATAGAACACGAGGGTAAGAACGGTAAGCCCGACAAAAAAAGTAGAGGCACGTTCACACATGGACTTGTCAACTGTGTTAAGGAGTCTGGACTATATTCTGAGGGCAATTGGGAATCAAAAGAAAAATCTAAGAATGAGCAGCCAGAAAGTCGGAGGAAAATCAAAGAAGCACAGTGACTGCCAGAGGAAAAGAATATTTCAAGAAGGCAGGTAGGGTTTCAAAAACTATCAAGAAAGGTAAGGAAACAGTTTTCAGTGGAATGGTAAAGATGGAAGCCAATCTTGAAAAGGTTAAATAAATAGGAGGTAAAAAAAAAAAAAAAAAAAGAGGAAGCGGATAGTGGAACCACAACCACAGATTGACTTTCGATTGTCTCGAGCAGGACTAGGTGAGCAGAAGGGGCGTGAACTCTGGGTATCTTCCCTTTCCTTGGAGGGGAAAGAAACCCAAAGGCAAGGTAGAGCTGGTTCTGTAAAAGGACATTTTCAAACTTGCTGCTTATAATTTTAGCTATGCAAATAAGGCATATAAATGAATTTTTGGCATCAGAGGACCCACATAAGGGGGTTGCCCTCTCAAAAATAGTTGCCACAAATAGTTAATTTAAATCCATGTGGGCACTGAGGTCATCAGATCAGCTGTTTTCAGCAGATTTAGCAAATCTTATGATTATTCCTTTGTCAGGAGACAGTTATACATTGTTTAAAATTGCAGATATTTGCCTTGCAAATATGTGTTTCAATCTTTTATCATGTGGATGTGTTTAGCTACCCTGGACTCTGCATTAATCTCTTCCTTTCCAAGCCCATCCTGTACTCTTTTCCAATAATGAGCATCTTTTTATGTCTTGTTCTCCGTGTCCTGAAGGGAAGAAAATAGAGCCACCTGCAATGGCTCTACTCCCCAGATGGATCAAGTGAGTTTCCCCAGGCCATCTGTCTCTAAAATAACTAATCAAATGAGTAAAAAAACTTGAAAAGGCTTGGCCCCCGTGGCTCAAGTGGCTAAGGTGCCAGCCACATACACCTGAGCTGGCAGGTTCAAATCCTACCCAGACCCACCCAACAACAATGACGGCTGCAACCAAAAAAAAAAAAAAAAAAAATAGCCTGGCGTCATGGCAGGCTCCTGTATTCCCAACTACTTGGGAGGCTGAGGCAGGAGAATCACTTGAACCCAGGAGTTGGAGGTTGCTGTGAGCTATGATACTATGGCACTCTACCCAAGGCGACAGCTTGACACTCTGTCTCAAAAAAAAAAAAAAATGAGGAAAGGTGATCTGTCTCGCATGTCACTGTGCTAGATAAAAGGAAAAAAGAAAAACCATACGCTGTAGCATGTCAATTAAAAGGCATGTGATTGAGTCAGTGCCCCTAGCTTAGTGATTAGGGCACCCACCATATACACCGAGGCTGGCGGGTTTGAACCCAGCCCGGGCCAGCTAAACAACAATGACAACTGCAACAACAACAACAACAACAAACAGCCAGGCATTGTGGTGGGTGCCTGTAGTTCCTGCCACTTGAGAGGCTAAGGCAAGACAATCACTCAAGCCTAAGAGTTGGAGTTTGCTGTGAGCTGTGATGCCATGACACTCTACCAGGGGCTCAAAGTAAGACTGTTTCAAAAAAAAAAAAAAGTCATGTGATTTAGCTTTTAAGATTTTGTTGTTCAGAATATATTTATCATCCATGAATACATAATCCAAATTGTTTCATAAGCTGTAAGGACAGAAAACCACCAACCCTGCCTTTGAAGAGCTTACACTTGGTTGAGAAATCACTAAGCCTATCTTTTGAGGACTTCCCATATGAGATCAAAAATAATAGGAAAAATCATCTAAACATCTAAACAATGTTAATATCAGCTCAGCGCCTGTAGCTCAGCAGCCAGGGCACCAGCCACATACACCGGAGCTGGCAGGTTCGAACCCAGCCTGGGCCTGCCACACAACAATGACAACTACAACCAAAAAATCGCCAGGTGTTGTGGTGGACGCCTGTAATCCCAGCTACTTGGGAGGCTGAGGCAGGAGAATCGCTTAAGCCCAAGAGTTTGAGGTTGTTGTAAGCAGTGATACCACAGCACTCTACTAAGGTGCTGTCTCAGAGTTTTGAGACTCTGTCTCAAAAAATATATATATGTTAATACCTAAATTCATTTTTCTGTGCACAGGTATTTTCTGGACATTGCTGAGGATACAAGGATGTAGCAAATGTTTTTTGTTTCATTTATTTTCCTGAGTTGAAGACAGGTTAACAACCCAAAGTCAGATGTCCCTTGGAAAGCCAGTTTCTTCAGTACTGCTAGAGTGCAATCTAACATTCGTTGTCACAATCTTAAGATCAGGGATGTTGAAACCACCTTTACAAGTGATGAAAAGGGTATAAAGCAAGAACTAAAGTAAGGGCCCCCAAACTCTGTGAAAGAACAGGCTCAACGGAAATAATAATAATCAGCCACTGTCCCCTCTTTTGCTTGTTAATAGCCACATTCCCCTTGTTTGCTTTTCTGTAATTGCTACGCTAGAGGGCACTGCTGGTAGTTGTAAAGATACTTAACTTTTCTGTACAGATACACCATCACCTGTTTAGAATGTTGGGATTGTTTTTGAAATAACTTTCTGGGTACTGCATCCAGCAGATTACTGGCCCACCCAGACCAAGAAACTGACTCAGCTGGTCTTGGACAACTCACCCAAGGAACTGCATTCCAATGGATTTTCTGACCCAGACAGCGGCCCCTACCAAAGGACTGCTGATTCCACCCTGAAACCAGCCAGTCAGTAGCCCCTGACTGCCTAACACTCTGCCCACCAAAATGCATCAAAAAAAAAAAAAAAAAAAGCCCTCTCCCTCCAATTCTCAGGGAGGCTGATTTGAGAAATTCCTTCCGCCTTTCCGCTGAGCACCATGTGGATTAAACTCTTCCTCTGCTGTAACCTGCTGTCTGTTGGTATTGGCTTTCTCTTGGGCAGCAGGCAGACCTGGCTGGGCGGCAGCAATGTGGCTGGTGCCTGTTTTGGCCCATGGACAGGACCAGCTCAGGTTCTCCAGACAAGTGCTGAGTTAGACCACAATAAAACAACTCAGACCAAATAATTTTTTTTTTTTTGAGACAGAGCCTCAAGCTGTCACCCTGGATAGAATGCTATGGCATCACAGCTCACAGCAACCTCTAATTCCTGGGCTCAAGCGAGTCTCCTGCCTCCGCCTCCCAAGTAGCTGGGACTACAGGCGCCCACCACAATGGCCGGCCAGTTTTTGGTTGCAGCTATCATTGTTGTTTGGTGGGCCCAGGCTGGATTCGAACCCGCCAGCTCAGGTGTACGTGGCTGGTGCCTTAGCCCGTTGAGCCACAGGTGCCGAGCCAGACCAAATAATTTTTTTAAAACTTTCTTTCATGGTTGGTATAGTATTGATCACGAGATTATTTTTAAACCAATTAGAACTTAGATTAGTATTTTCTCCAAAAAGAAAATCTTTAAAACTGGGCAGACTCTTGTGATCTCTCAGATCCTCTCAAGTCTTCTAATTCCAGTTATAAAAGGAAAAATTCCAGCCAATATATCGTTTTGCTCTTAAAAGAATGAGGGACTTAAAAGCCCATTCTTACTGTTACTTAAGCCCTAGGAATCAGAGAAAACAATTCTTGTTACTGCTGGATGACTGGTGGATTGTACCTTTTTCATAGGCCTGAGAAGGCAAAATGTTAGTAAAGTCCTCACTTGGGAGAACAGGCTCAGGAATGTTGATGGAGCGGAAAGGACTGCCTTGTGCTTGTGCAGGCCCCGCCTGCGAGCTGTGTTCTTCTTTCTGAGTTTTCCTGGGAAAGGGAAACAAAGACAAGGCCAGTTTGGATCTCAATACCTGATAGGTGAGGAGGAGATTCCATTCAGGGCAACTCAAGAAAATGTCTGAATTATTAGGTCGAACCACATAAAGTGCTATTTTTATAAATTAAAAATGGTCCAATACTAGCAACCCACGTGGTTGAACTTACTGCATCACCTAAGCTGGAGAAAAGACTTCAGATATCTACAATTCATCTTCTAATTATGATATTTAAATTCTTATTTTTTTTGTTACTGGCTTCCCTATCATCAAGATCATTTTTCTTTTTTTTTTTTTGAGACAGAGCCTCAAGCTGTCACCCCGGATAGAGTGCTGTGGCGTCACAGCTCACAGCAACCTCCAATTCCTGGGCTCAAGCAAGTCTCCTGCCTCCGCCTCCCAAGTAGCTGGGACCACAGGCACCCGCCACAACGCCCAGACATTTTTTTGGTTGCAGACGTCATTGTTGTTTGGCGGGTCCGGGCTGGATTCGAACCCGCCAGCTCAGGTGTATGTGGCTGGCGCCTTAGCCGCTTGAGCCACAGGTGCCGAGCCCATCATCAAGATCTTGAAAGTAGTGACAATTGGCTTAGGGTGATTTCTATTCACTTAACAGAGGAACTTAAAGATATAAGCAGCAGGTCTTCAATTGCAAATAATAACCCATTATCTAGGGAGACACTAATATTATACCCATATTTCTATTTTAAATCCGATAATGTTAAAAACAGGCACAGAGGGCCAAGTGCAGTGGCTCATGCCTGTAACCCTAGCACTCTGGGAGGCCGAGGCTGGTGGATTGCCTTAGCTCACAGGTTTGAGACCAGCCTGAGCCAGAGTGAGACCCCGTCTCTAAAAATAGCCAGGCATTATGATGGGCACTTGTAGTCCCAGCTACTTGGGAGGCTGAGGCAAGAGAATCACTTAAGCCTAAGAGTTTGAGGTTGTTGTGAGCTATGATGCCACAGCACTCTGCCAAGGGCGACAAAGTGAGACTGTCTCAAAAAAAAAAAAACAAACACAGCTCGGTGCCTGTGGCTCAACGGGCTAAGGCGCCAGCCACGTACACCTGAGCTGGCGGGTTCGAATCCAGCCCGGACCCACCAAACAACAATGAAGGCTGCAACCAAAAAATGGCCGGTCGTTGTGGCGGGCGCCTGTAGTCCCAGCTACTTGGGAGGCAGAGGCAGAAGACTCGCTTGAGCCCAGGAGTGGGAGGTTGCTGTGAGCTGTGATGCCACGGCGCTCTCTCCAGGGTGACAGCTTGAGGCTCTGTCTCAAAAAAAAAAAAACAGGCACAGAACAATAAAGATTATATCTGTTTAGTAGTAAAATTTTGATTCAACCTTGTTGAGACATTGTTTAATATAAGTTTATTTTCAACTATAGAAGTAAAATAATAGCAGCATTAGAGAGATTATAGAAAACCAATAAAAAAAGAAAATCGTTGATGGTCCCATAATCTTAACACAACCTAGGCCAGGTACAGTGACTCACACCTATAATCCTAGCATTCTGGGAGTCCAAGGTGGGAGGACTGTTTGAACTCAGGAGTTCAAGACCAGCCTGAGCAAGAATAAGAACCTGTCTCTACTAAAATTATAAAAAATTAGCTGAGTGTTGAGGTGGGTGCCTGTAGTCCCAACTACTTGGGATGCTGAAGCAGGAGGAGCACATGAACCCAGGAGATTGAAATTGCTGTGAGCTAGGCTGACGCCATGGCACTCTAGCCTAGGCAACAGAGTGAGATTCTGTCTCATAAAAAAAAAAAAAAAAAAAAGGATAAAATATATCTCTCTAGTTGTTACTTTACAATTTTTACAGTTGTAATCAAAGCATGCATGTAATTTTATGTCACTTTCATTTCACATCACATTGTATGAAATGCATTTTTCCATGTAACTGTTACCATCCATTTTGGGTATTAACCAGCTTTCATGGGTCTATAACCTCCCTCATGTGTGGTGCCATGGACACATCCAGCTCACTACACACTGATAGTGAGGAAGGTATTTCCCATGCCTCTACCCACACCATTCCTCACAGTTTGCCTTTGCTTTTTTTTTTGAGACAGAGTCTCACTATGTCACCCTCAGTAGAGTGCCGTGGCATCACAGCTCACACAAACCTCCAACTCTTGGGCTTAAGCAATTATCTTGCCTCAGCCTCCCAAGTAGCTGGGACTACAGGTGCCCGCCACAGCACCTAGCTCTTTTTTGTTGCAGTTGTCATTGTTGTTTAGCTGTCCTGGCCCAGGTTCAAACCCGCCACCCTCGGTGTATGTGGCTGGAGCCATAACCACTGTACTACCGGTGCCAAGCCTGCCTTTGACAATTTTTTTTTTAAACACTCACTTGGCTTTAACTTTTCGAGATTCTCTTCGTTTCTCCTGTTGAAGTTGTTCGATTTTCTGTTGCATTTCTTCTTGTTTGGAAGTGATGGCCTGGATCATCGACATGGCATTGCTCAGCTCTTCCTAAAAAATAAAACTTGCTATGTTTTAAACTGTTACATAGGATAAAAGTATAAAACATAATCTAATGTACGTAAGCTTTTAAAATTCATTTTTAATTTTTATTTTCTTAGAGATGAGATCTTACTATGTTGCCCAGGCTATTCACAGGCACTATCACAGCACACTGCAGCCTTAAACTGCTGGGTTCAAGCTCTCCTCCTGCCCTAGCCTCCCAAGTAGCTGGGAATAGAGGCACAGTGTAGGGTCCCCGTGGCTTAGGAGAACATCCAGGGGACGAATCCCTCTCTACTGACCCTCCTGGGCAGATAATAACATATTTTCTCTAAGCTTCAACTTTTCATCCAGCAGAAGAAAAAACAGGTTTTCCTTAAAACTTTAGCTTTTAACTTCACAGCTGCACTTCAAAGTAGTCATGTACATTTACCAGCTAATCTTGTACATATGTACCATTGCCCGTATTTTAGAGGTCACACAGTAATAATAGATTATGTCTATCTGGGAATTTGTGCCTGTTTCTCTTCTTATAATTAAGTTGAAAATGTGTCTTACTTCCTTGAAAAACAACTTTGTACTGCCTGCGTAAAAATAAAGCTGTTTGGGCACTCGGGTGCTAGTGATAGAGAAAAATATCCCAGTCCTCCTGATCCCATCTTTGCCTCTCAATTCCATCTTTGTCTTTTAGGTTTTATTTCACCTTTCATATTTTAGTTCGTCATTTCCCACTGATCCTGCTCTGGTTTGTTTACTTTTTGCACGGGTTCATAAGACTGCACACCACTGTACCTGGCTGTAAGTTTTTAGTACATGTTTATTGACTGAATTAATGAGAGGTAAAAAATTTACTTCTGTTGTGGCCTCTAATTTTAACACAGAGCTGTAAAAAAGAAAAACATGAAATAAATATTTTTCTTTTTCTTTTTCTTTCTTTTTCTTCCCCCCCTTAGAAATAGGGTCTTGCTGTGTCACCAGATGGTACAAACATAACTCATTGCAACCTGGAATTCCTGAGCTCAAATGATCCTTCTGCTTCAGCCTCCCAAGTAGCTGGGACTATAAGCAGTAGCTACCATGCCTAGCTAATCTTTTTTAATTTTAATTTTTAGAGACAAGGTCTTGCTATGTTGCCCAGGTAGGTCTTGAACTCTTGGCCCCAAGAAATCCTCCCTCCTTGGCCTCCCAGAGCTCTGGGATTACACATGTGAACTGCCATGTCTGGCTGAAATGGATATTTTTCTCTGATGACTAGAGAATAGCCCAGAGGGCAAATTATTTTATTTGGCTGCTAGGAGAAAGGGCAAATTTTCTACTGCTATTACTAAGACCAACATTCGCCTTTCAGCAAGGAAATAGAAGAGGGGATTACCTTGAAATAGTTTAATGAATTCTTCATCTCAGTAACTTTTTCTTCCATGGAACATCGGCAGCTTTTAACCTTTTCTTCCAAAGCATATTCTCCATGTTGAATTCTTGACAGTTCTTGCATTGCTTCTGTGAAACCAGTTTTGAGTTCCGAGGCTAGGGCCTGCAACTAAAAAATACATGAAAAGTGAATTCAATTTGCTGTAAATTATTACAAATGGTACCATCAAGCCCTCAAGACTATTTCTGTTTGAGAAACCAGGCCCCTGCAAATCTACAGATCACATTTATTAGCATACTTAAGTTTGGACAATTTAAGACAGTCTTGGCCCCATTCATCTAGGGAAAAGACTGTCTTCTTTACATAGCACGTGCTGAAGCTTCATAAGTGACAAGAAAGCAAGGAATTAATTAAGTTTACAAGTGCTACTGAAAGCTGCTATTTATTCTGAAACTCTGACTAAAAATGAGATTTACTTGAAAAGTAACACATTCATGTGAAAGAATCTTAATCCAGTAACTCTTCAAATTCTGTGAAAGAAGAAGGGTTGGGTCATATTCTCTCTGGTTATTATGAGAGGCAAAGCAATTCAGTTCTTTTTTCCTTAAGAAGTTAACTAAGTTTAACTGAGAAGTTCTCTGAAAAGGAAGGAGTTTGGGGGACTTTGTTTTTTGTTGTTTTTATGCTCTTAAATGACATGGGAAAGGAGGTAATAGCATTTCAGTGACAATGGGCTGTAATCCATAAGGAAGGCATAAAAGTAGTATGTGGTAGGTTATGGAAGGAGCTCAGCATGTTGGTGACGGTGATGCCAATCATCTTCAGCAAGCCTGGTCATGTAGGAGTGCACACAGTAGACTTCCACTGTCAAGTTCAGCACCTTGAAAGAGGTGTCCTTTTTGGAGTCAGGTGGGATACAAATCCTAGCTCTCCCCACAAGTGCTTAGACAAGTTGGTTAACAGTTGTAACAGTTCCCTTATTTATAAAATAACTATAATAACATCTATTTCACAGGGCTATCTCGAGAATTAAATGGGTGAATGTAGGTAAGTTGTGTACCAAGTGCATTACTCAGTACAGAGGTGTTCAAGAAACTTTCATTCTTCTCCCCCATAGGTGGCAAATCAAAAAGTTAAGCACAAACAGAAATATGAAGAAAATGCAGCACTTCTAAAGTTCAACTTTATTTATAGAACAAATGAAAAAAGCATTTTTAACACAAAGTTAAGATAATAACAATAAGATAATAATTACTTTCTCGACATTTATGATCTTACATTCTGCTAAGTACAGGAGCTCTTAACTCAATAACTCTCTTTAAAACAGAACCACCTAATTCTCTGATTAGAAACATCCACTAAGTACTCTTTTTTTTTTTTTTTAAGACAGAGTCTCACTCTGTTGCCCCCGGTTTTGAGTGCCGTGGCATCAGTCTAGCTCACTGCAGCCTCAAACTCTTGGGTTCAAATGATCTTCCTGTCATCTAGGACTGCAGATGCCCGCCACAATGCCCAGATAATTTTTCTATTTTTAGTAGAGACAGGGTCTCATTCTTGCTCAGGCTGGTCTTGAACTCCTGAGCTCAAGCAATCCTCCTGCGTCAGCCTCCCAGAGTGCTAGGATTATAGGTGTGAGCCACCACATCTGGCCAGATCAACTACTTTCCGATCTGGTAATATTCATTTTGTAAATGTATCCTCTGTGAGCAAAATAAACTAAATTGATGGCTATATATGATGTCAAAGCAAAATATATGTGAGTTTTAAAATTGAAGGAAAGGAACCTGACATTCCAATGCCCAGACATTCTTTTAGGTTTCCTGCTTGGATTAAAAAAAAGGAACCACTGTCCAATAGAAATAGGTTTCATTATCACTGCTCCCCCAGGCGGATGCACGGAGTTTTGCCCAGAAGCCAAAGGTAATAGCAGAATTCTGGAGAAAGGACCTTTCCTCACCTGCACAACCCCAACTCTCAAAGAATGAAAACCTATTGAATTTTTTTCTCTAACAGCCAGGTTATAGAGGGACTCTGGGAATTCTGAAACTTTTCTGAGCTATGTGCCCAACACTTTATATTATTTTGAGCCCCTTGGGTACCTGACACTGAAGCAACACCACCACTTTGCAAGCAGCTTCGCAGCCACTGGCCAGCCAGGAGGGGAGGCCACCGTGAGTACAATCACACACCTGAGACAACTCGTCACTTTGAAGGTGCTCAGGGCTCTTTATGTCTTTAGCCACTACAGCCCGGCTTTCCAATACCAACCTGACCACTCCCTTGTGAATGAGAACTACTCTGAAGACATGGGCTTTTCTCCGCTCTCTCTTCAGCTTTCTCATGTGACAGCCCACAGCCCACCTGCGGATTATAAACGGGGGTCTACCTTATTCTCCAGCGAGTTGAACACGTTCCCCATCTCGTTGATTTTGTCATGAAGCTGATCTAGAGAGGTTATGATCCCTCGGTCCTGCCGCTGCAGGCGGGCTCCCACTGCAGGTAGGTTCAGGGAAGACTTGTGCTTCGAAGCCTAGGGCACCACAGAGGGTATCTTAGGCTCAAAGAATAGGGGAGAGGAGTCCGAATTCTTCCTATTTCCTGCTCCTAATTTCCATTTCTCAATTTTCTTTCCTTTCTTGGCTTCTTAATTCTTCTTAAGATGACCTTTAATCAGTGCCCCCAATTGTTTTTCTACCAAAGATTCCCTCAGGCCTCAAACTTAACTTTCACAAATTCCAACTTGTGTTTTCCACAGACTTCCCCTGCCTTTCCGCCACATTACCAAGTTCAGGAGGCTACTGTGAGACAATTTCAGGGGACTGGACATACACCTTGGGAACTCTGCAAAGTCATAAATGTCAAGGGCTGGGAAACTTCCACAAGGCACACCAAATGCAGACAACACTCTAAGAGCAAAAGCCTAAGTGTCTGGAAGTAGACATACATGACGGCAATGATGCCAATGTCATCACTTTCACTCCCCCCAAAACTGGGGTCACCACAAAAGCATCAGAGTTCTTCTGTCAATTTCCATCTTCCAATTTTAGGCTTCTTTTATTGATCCCTAGAAATGCAATGATTTGATGGCTCAGCGCCTATAGCTCAATGGCTAGGGCGCCAGCTGCATACACTGGAGCTGGTGGGTTCAAATCCAGCCCAGGCCTGCCAAACAACAATGACAACTATGACCAAAAAGTAGCCAGGCTACTTGGGAGGCTGAGGCAAGAGAATCACTTCAGCCCAAGAGTTTGAGGTTGCTGTGAGCTATGATGCCACAGCACTCTAACCAGGGTGACAGCTTGAAACTCTGTCTCAAAAAACATATATAAAAAAGGAATGCAATAATTTGAAACACAAAATGGACAGCAAGTATTTGAATGTCAAGAGTAAATTTTCCCAGTCCACTCCTGTACACTCACTGCAGAAGTGGACCTTTAAGTTCATTCTTACAGGCCCTTATTGAAGCTGATGTGAAGCCTGGTGTGGGGTGGTTTATGTTACCGATCCCTCCTGGATGCACCACACGCCTAGAGGAGTTAACTTCTCTGGTGATAGAAGAACATTCCTTAATGGCAAAAAGACAGTTAGGCTCAACCAGGACTTACAAATCCTAGAAAACCCTCAATGGCAGTTTTGACAATGAAACCTACTGCTGTAGGACTGGTTCCTATAGTTTTTCAATTAGAGGTCCTTCGGGCATGTAACTTAATTTCTAAAATTATTTTCACCAAAGAGAAAAATTAAAAAATAGAGAATCACTCCAGGGCAGCGCCTGTGGCTCAGTGAGTAGAGTGCCAGCCCCATACACAAAGGGTGGCAGTTTGAACCAGGCCGCAGGCCAAACTGCAATAACAACAACAAAAATAGCCGGGCATTGTGGTGGGCGCCTGTAGTCCCAGTTACTTGGGAGGCTGAGGCAACAGAATCGCCTAAACCCAAGAGCTGGAGGTTGCTGCGAGCTGTGTGATACCACGGCACTCTACTGAGGGCCACAAGTGAGTCTCTGTCTCCTAAATAATAATAATAATAATAATCACTCCAAATCCTACTACTTGGGTTTAATCACTAACATTCACATTTCCTTCTATTTTGTTCTATGCATATAAATGCAGATATTTATGTGGTTGAAATCACACTGCAGATATATTTTGATTCTTTCTCTCCTTTTTTTCTCCCTAAGATTCTAAGAAGCCCTTTTCCATAGCCTTTAACATTTTTCTAATGTCTTTTTTTTTTAGAGTCAGGGTCTCTGTTGCGCAAGCTGGAGTGCAAAAGCACAATCTTAGCCCACTGCAGCTTCCAATTCTTGGCCTCAAGAGAGATGGGCCTTCTTCCCATCTCAGCCTCCAAAGTAGCTGGGATTACAGCTGCAAGCCACAGTGTCTGGCTCTAAATGTCTATTTTTAATGGCTACATAATATTCTGTCCAATGAATGTGCCAGAGTTTACCTACCCATTTACTCTTGTTGAAAATTTGTATTGTTTGTAACTTTTCAATATTAGAAGCAATGCTGTCATCTACAGGTTTTATTTAAAGTTTTGTACACACTTTAGATTTTTTCCTTAAGATAAATCTGTAAATATAAAATTACTGGGAGTCAAACACGTTAGTTAATATTTGATCCAAAGAGAAATCTACTTTCTATATTGCAGGGAGGTGATATATTCAATTCAGTCATAATTATACAAAAAAAATCTGACCAGAGGATTTCAAAAGTTATAATAATATGCTTATATATATATGATATGTAATGTCATAAATTAGTGGACTTAGAAGAAAAGCTTGTCTTGAATGATAAAATATATGAAATTGAAGTAATAGAAATGGAGGAGGCTGCGGTGTTTGCATTCCTAAGGCTGCAAGTGAGCCTAAAACACAGAGTTCAAATCATGAGTGCGAATGTTGGGTTAGGACTAAATTATGCAGTTACCACATCTGTCACCTTGATTACGGGATCCTCTTCTCATATTAATGGGATTACAGTTTTGATAATCCATGTATAAAATGAAGTAATCAAAGGTGAAACAATAACACCTGAGGCTGGAAAAGAAAGCTGCTTCAATGACTTTGAAAGGAGTATGTGCAGAGGACAAAGGGTAAGAGAGAAAGGAAGTAAATTTGGGTTCAAATAAAAGGGAATAACTGAGCCCGCACACTCAATGCACAGGTGGTGCATCTCCACTGAGTCCCCTGATCTGGCGGCAGTTCTACAGAGAAATGAACCAGAGATAGTGGCGCTTATTCTCCTGTTGACTTCTATGACCTGAGTTGTGTTTCTGCACTTGACTGTCACCAAAGAGGTTAATTCCTTCTGAAGAGTGTAGACCACGGAAGTGATGAGGGATTGGACATCTTAACACATTTGCTATGTTTTAACTAATAATTTTCCTGAAAGTTTCTACCAATTATACTTAACAGAATTAGGGCGGCGCCTGTGGCTCAGTGAGTAGGGCGCCGGCTCCATATGCCGGAGGTGGCAGGTTCAAACCCAGCCCCGGCCAAAAAAAAAAAAAAAACAAAAAAACAAAAAAAACAGAATTAAATGTGATTATTTTGTCATTTGCTAATTATGTAGTCAAAAGATAATAATTCCTGTTTTAATCATTGCTTCTTTGAGTTTCAACCTTTTCTTTTTTTTTTTTTAGTCATCTGTAATTTTATTTTGGTAAATTGTCTGTTTGTGCTCTTTCTCATCTTCTACTAGGATCTTGGAAGTTTCCATTTTTATTGATTTTCATGGTTTGTTTATTTATCATTAAACCTTTGACATACTTGTTTGTAAGTATCTTTCCATTTTTGGTATTTGAATTTGTCTATAATATTTTTGTGTTGAGGCCGGGCACAGTGGTTCACGCCTGTAATCCTAGCACTCGGGAAGTCTGAGGAAGGTGGATTGCTTGAGCTCACAAGTTCAAGACCAGCCTCAGCTGGAGTGAGACCTCGTGTCTAAAAGTAGCTGGGTGTTGTAGTGGGCACATGTAGTCCCAGATACTTGGAAGGCTGAGGCAAGGGGATTGCTTGAGCCCAAGAGTTCAAGGTTACTGTGAGCTATGACATCATTGCACTCTACAGAGGGGGACAAAGTGGGACTCTGTCTCTAAAAAAATTTGTGTGTGTGTGTGCTGGAAAAATTTTTAGTTGTAACATGGATGGAACCTCAAACTCCTTTCTTTGTGATTTTTTTCCCAGTGCTTTTTAACTTAGAAAGATACTATGTCAGAGGCAAAATAAATATTCACCTATTCTAAAGTTTTATGGTTTGTTTTTTAATGTTTAACCCTTTAATCCGCTTTGGAGTTTGTTTTGCTTAGGGTTTGAAGTAAGGAGCATTTCTTTTTTTTCCCCAAAGAACCAGAAAATTTCCCAAAACTGGCACCAAACTGAATGACTGCATCAGACCTCTTGGCTCAAAGCAATCTACACAACTCATATATATTCATTCACTCATTCATTCAGCTATCATTTATTGAATATGTATCATATACCAGGCACTGTGCTTTACGCTAAAAATACAACAGAGAACAAAATGGACCTAATTCCTGCCCTTAGAGCTTACATTCTAGATGAGAAGACGATGGACAATAAAAAAAGAAAAGAAAAGAAAAGAAGTTGATATAAATGATGATGTTGGGTAGCGATGAGATCTATCAAGAAAATAAAATAAGGAGATAGAGAATTGCTGAAATTTCATATTTTTCTTCAGATACCCTTTGTTCCCCTTAGTATAGATTTTTATTCTATTATAGTTAACTCCTCCCCACTTTCCTCTTTCCTCTTCTTTGTCTTCTTTCTTTACTTCTCCTCTTTCTTCTTTTTCTTTTGGTTAAATGTTGCTTGGAGGAAAAAGACTGGGGCTTAGAAAGTACTCCTTTAAAACAGGGATGGGGTTATAGTAGCGTCCCCGGGGTCATAGAGACCAACTTGACTTTCCCATCGCTTCGTGTGTCCCACTGTGAACAGATGTACTTGGATTTGTGATACAGGAAGATAATGAGGCCACCCCCACGGCAGCCATATTTAGCTAACTTTCAGGGAGTGACCTACATAAAACCTATAATAGACTTTAAAACGTACCTGAGTTTAAAGGTACCCACACGCTCATTCAAACACCACCTTCAGGTCACACGTGAACGGAAGGGAGGTGTGCAGGAAAATATTGGAGGTGTTGGACCAAGAAGGCATCAAATCAGCGCTGAGTGAAGGTCACTCCTGCTTCCAGGCCTTTGTTCTAGTTGGTCCCTTTGCCTGAAATAACCTTCCCTGTTTCCACTTGTCCTTAAGTACCTAGTTCAAATCCTCCAGTCAATACTATTCATCCCTCCCCACCAGAATTTTGTCAATTCCTCTATTGTAATTCTTTGAACAGTTCACCTTGTATAAGCTATTTATTATATGTTTTTTGAGTGTGGGCACTTAAAATTAATGAGAATATCTTTTGAATCTCCAAGTAGGCCAAGCAGTAGACTTTGAACTTAATAACTGGTCAATAATGAATTGCAATGAAGCTGTTTCCTCTACCCTGTCTCAGAGCTGGTCTTGAGTGTAGGAGCAGTATGGTTAAAAAAATGTTTAATAGTCCTATGCTGGCTTGCCCTAATTAGGCTCACAGCAACGATCTCTTCTGTGATATTTCTGGGAGTTAGTTGTTATTTTCACTTTACTGCCATTTTAACTCAACAAATCTAATAGCATTTCCCCTAAACTATCTGAACTAGCTGAACTATCCCTGTGAACTCCTATACTTATGCTTCAGAGACCACTCTTTTTTCTTAAAATTTGAGCCAACTGTTAAGTCACTCTTTCTCCCAATCCCCACCACGCCCTGTCCGCTTTCTTTCTTCTCATGTGTTCCAGATAATACTGCCTGAAGTCCCTACCCAAGCTCCTTTAAATCACAAATTATGTCAGAATAAACTTCCACAATTTTTGAGAACAAAATTACTTTAAATTTCCATTGGGAAATAGAAGCTGAATAAATACTATTTAGAGAGGTGAAGCGGCCCAATATAATTCTTGTTGCAAAGATTTTTTGCAGAACTTTCATCTTCCTTGTAAATTTAATTACTTACTCCCTTTGTTTAAAAGGAGCTTAAATTTTTCCTATTGAGCATTTGCAATGTTAACCTCCTTTCGATTCTCAATTCTTCCTATGAAAACAGAAAGCTGGAAAATATAGACCTTGCTCTCTCCTCCTCTCTGATGGAAATGTTATTGTGCAGTATAATGGCCATAGTGACAGGGGCAGCAGAGAAGAGAAGCAGGGTGAGGTGGGGAGGGTGGTAGTTCTGCATTTTATAAACTGGATAACTTATCCTTCGGTGGTCAGTTCTCTCAAAAGCACACCGTGAGTGGTGATGCCCTTGACCAGACTATCTCACAGTCTTATTAAGAGACAAATGCATCAATGTACATAAGGATAGATAGTCATCGCCATTATGCATGGAAACATTTGAAACAAGCTACTGTCTTTACCTGGTAAATCTGCGTGGAAGGATTATTCACCGGCATGTGTTCATTCTCTCCTGTAGGGAGAAAGAGCTTTGTTCAATCAACACAACTCGTGCTTTCCCTATCCTCTTCAGATACATGCAGGGAAGAGGGAAAATTACAGGATCCTCTGTCTGTGCCTGCATGACAAGAAACCAAGCAATGATTCAAGAGCAACAAAAATTCAGCTGGTGTAGCTGGGTTTTACCTATATCCACACATCCTCATCATCAAACCTTATCTACCTGATGTACTCTTGCAATAAACCATGTTCTATCACAGCAGGGATGTTACTCAGCCAAACCATATGATGAGTGGTCATTAAATAGCCAGAAGGGAAAGCAAGAGAAGGGTCTCCCTCACATTCTTGAGGCCAACTGACGTTCACCTGAGGGATGAGTCCCACAGTCAGGAAGGAGGCTGTTCACCAGGCATGTACTGGTCTCAGGAGGCCTGCTTGAAGTGTTGCTTACTTCTCCTACCTCTGATCTTTGCCAGACTTCTGATCCAGCCAGGATCACCTGAGGGAATGTGCACGAGAGGACTGATAGAAGGGAATTGCCAATGGAAAGGTTCTGGGGAGGAGGCAGGTAGAAGAAAACAGTGTCGTCCACACTCAAGACTGGGAAACTCAGGACAGACATGAAGGAAGTAGTAGGTTAGAAAAGCTGTTTACAGAAAATAAGGTTGTACATTCAGTTGTGAGGATGTATATACCATCCCCTAAGACATGCTGAGGCAGGAAACCCCTCATTAGAGGAACCAGTCTCTGTATGTGAAGTTCATAAATAACACATAACCTCATCCCAGAATCTATAGCTGCCCCTATAAAATTCAGATGGTTTGAGATTACCAAAATTCCCCTCACAAGCTTGAGTAAAGATTAGCCCATTTGGGTTGGTGCCTATGGCTCAAAGGAGTAGGACACCAGTCCCATATACCGTTAGGTGCCAGGTTCAAACCCAGCCCTAGCCAAAAAACTGCAAAAAAAAAAAAAAAAAAAGGAAAAAAAAATTAGCCCATTTTATAATATGTCCCAACAGCCTGGTATAATGGCAAGAACCAGGACTTTGGAACACAGATCAGGATCCCAGACCTAACTATGACACTTTGTAGTTGTAGCCTGACTGCTCTATAATTAGTCCTCCTCTGTAAATTGGAGGAAATAACAGAACCTACTTCTCTATGGTTGCTTCTAGATGGCAAGATTAAAAGACAAGGCATTCCTGCCTCCAGGCTAGTCTAGAAGGTGTTAGATGTCTCTCAGTTGGATCTGTGTCTTGGCCTTACTCAGCATGTTGTTCCAAGACAGTCCTAAGGCTATTGCTAAGAAAAATAACAACTCAGGTCATCAAGCCACACGCAATAAAGATGGTTCCAGTCCATGAACCCCTGTATCACTCTCCCTCCGGAGAAACCCCAACTGCCCCCTTCTATCATCGCCCGACCCAGCAGGAAGCAGTTAGATTGAGTCTTCGCCCCTTTTCCCTAACAGCAGTTAGAGTTTCTACTCAGAGAGGGAGAATTGATGCAGGACATCTGGCACCCTAGCCAGCTCAGCGGAGCCGCCGGACCTGCCGCCTCCTCCGTGGTGGTGTTGGTGCTGCGGCAACCAGCTGAAGAGCCAGCGGGCTGGATGACAGGCAAGGAGGGGGACCTACAACGCCCACCAGAGGCTCCAATAGCCAAAAAG
>CAUYRH010005282.1:0-29092 GCA_963574655.1 Perodicticus potto
AGCTTCCCCCACCAATGAAGACCTTTCGTACAAGCCTTGGTGGTCTATGAGGTTTATGCCGGTCGAGTCCTCCCCTTTCATTTAGGATTCCCTGAGATTGGCAGAAGTGCTTCTCCTGAAACCTGGGTGGCTTGGAGAAAGGCTGGGACTAAGGGTCATCACCTGATGACCACATGGTACAGGCTCCACTGAAGGAGGAGTGACTTTCTCCCCCTATGTTAGTGTCTTTTATGTAGGTCCCCACATATGACCTTATTCATGTAAATGGCAATTATAGCTAATTTGTCACACCTTTATTTAATAAAAAATTGTATAGGTATGATAAAATATAAGTGTATACCCAAATGCATGCTACATTTAATCTCTCATCAATCAAACAATATTTGTTGTGGCTGAGTGTGGTGGCTCACACCTGTAGTTCCAGCTACTCATGAGGCTGAGGTAGGAGAATTGCTTGAGCTCAGGAGCAATGTTTGAGTTGTTGTGAGCTATGACTGAACCACTATACTTTAGCCCAGAAAACAGAGCAAGAACCATCAAAAAAAAAAAAAAAAAAAAAAGAAGAAGAAGAAAGAAAAGAAAAAGTGGTAGGACAAAATTTGCAGGGTGTTTTGTTATGTGCTCAACACTGTGGTAAGGACTGAGGTAGCACTGACCAAGTATAAAGCATAGTCCTCACCCACATAAAACCCACAAGGCATCTGGGAAGGCAAGTCATTCTCACTAAAACAGAAAAAGGCATACAAATATTCTAACTGATGGTTATGTTATTGATGATTTCTAAAACACATCTTTTTTTCTCGTTAGCAACACTATATTGTTTTATTCTTTTATTCAAAAAATATGAATTGGGCCAAGAACTGCGCTGGACACTGGGAAGAAAATAAGGACACGTTCCTTGCCAGTAAGAAGTTCAGAGTTGAGAAAAGAAAGAAGCTTAAACAGGCATTTACCAAACCACCAGAAAGATATATCCAAGCTGCCAGGTCTCAGAGTGGCCTAATAGCTTCATGCGAAGGTCATGCTGAACTGAGGTGGGAAGTTGTTAAGTGTGCAACTTCGAAGAGAACTTGGTATCCCACAGAGGAGCAGCACATGCGCGTGCAGGGAGGCCTCTCTGGAGGGCAGACTCCAGAACTGGCAGGAGGTTGTGTGGCCAGAACTAGGTGGCCATTGAGGGAGCTGGAGTCCCCTGTGAGCATGACAGGCTTCTGTGGCATAGAACAAAATTAGACTTTTATCTGAAATAAGATGAGAAAGCTTGAAGTGGAGTAAGCAAATGACATTGCATAGAACCCTCTGGGAGAGAATAGTAGGCAGAGTGAAGAGAGACAAAATTCTGTAGTAATTGTTATGTAGAATAATGAGGGCCCTGAAGTGGAGGGGGCTGCAGTCTTAAGGCCACTTGTGGCCTTCTCTGTCCTTAAGTG
The DNA here is from genome assembly GCA_963574655.1 of Perodicticus potto. Lineage (NCBI taxonomy): Eukaryota > Metazoa > Chordata > Mammalia > Primates > Lorisidae > Perodicticus > Perodicticus potto. The sequence goes on from CAUYRH010005282.1 coordinate 1,431, forward strand.
TGGCTTTTGACTGAATCCAATTTTTTTTTTTTTTTTTGAGACAGAGTCTCACTTTGTTGCCCTTGGTACGGTGCCGTGGTGTCATAGCTCACAGCAATCTCAAACTCTTGGCCTTAAGCGATTCTCTTGCTCAGCCTCCTAAGGAGCTAGGACTACAGGTGCCCACCACAACATCTTGCTATCTTTAGAGACAAGGTCTCACTCTGGCTTAGGCTGGCCTCAAACTCCTGAGCTCAAGCAATCACCCTGCCTCAGCCTTCCAGAGTGCTAGGATTAGAGGTGTGAGCTGCTGCTATGCCCAGATGAATCCAAATTTTATGGAACACATTCGTTTATTTTTATTAATACATTTTTCTTTGTCTTTTGTACTTATATTTTAAAATGAACATATTTAAAATACCAAAGAATAAAATAAGTTTCTGTGAAATAATCTTCCCAGATTGACCAGCACATTTAGAATATTGGTAAGCCATGAGGGCTGCTGCACTCATGATTTAGTTCTGACATCCCCCACCTGACTGGACCACTACTACATGAGACTGTTTGGTGAGAGTTCCTGGCGGGGGTGAGTTTGCCAGTCTGTTATCAGCTTTTGACAACAGTGTGCTCTGTTTCTGTTTAAAGTGGAATTTGTGAATAGTTGCACAAAATATTTTTTTAATTCTATCTGCTTAACAGTCTACCATGTCAAAGAAGACCAAGAGAATGCTGGGGAAAAAAAAACAAACTTTTTAATAAGGACTGGGAATTGCAACATTATCTTGTTTCTGCTAAAGATAAGATGATCTGCTTGTTGTTACTACAATATCAACATTAAAGAAATTTAATGCTCACCAGCGTTATAACACTCAGAAGTATCACAAATATTTTAATTTAGAAGAAGAGGTGGGAAAGGTTGTATTGCAGAAATTAAAACATGAAAAGCAAAAGCAAAGACATTTCTTTCAAGCAGCAGTAACACCTAGATATAATACTGAAGCAACTTATTAAGTAACTTATATACTCAGGGGAAAGGGGGAAGCCATTCAGTGATGTAGAAATTGCGATTCAACATTGAAGTTGTAGGATGCTTAGATGCTGACAACATTTCAAAGTACAAACAACTGCCTCTTTCAAAGAGCACCATAACTGATTGGCAGCATGCATTAGCCTCTAACTTAACAGAACAACTTCATGCAATACTTCAAAAGTAAAATATATATTAATCAATCACTTTGGATGTATCAACTGATAAAAATAACTTGGCACATGTTTTATACTTCATTCAGGTCATAAAGGGGAATTTCTTTTCCATGAAGAGTTACTCACTTTGGGCACTCTTGGGAACAGAACATGGTAAATAGATATCTTCAATAACTTTCAAGATTAATGTCATGAAGTTGGACTGAATTTGGTAAATTTAGGAGTGTATGTACAGATGGTGCACCTTCCATGACAGGAAAACAGGAAGGGTTTATTTCACAGATAAAATAAGTATTCACAGATCCAGATGTTCTCATTTATTTTCAATTTATCTTTTATCAGCAAAATATCTGTGCTAAAACTAATTATTTTAAGTGACACTTTGCAACAAATTATAATACAAGTGTTATTAACTGTATTCATGCAAATGCAACCCAGCATCCTCAGTTTCATAACATGCTAAAGTTGAACCAGTGAGGTATTGAGTGTGGATTTGCTGTATCATTCTAAAGTGGGCTGGCTATCACAGGCACAGGTGTTAGACAAAATATTTTCTTTGTGTGAACAGTTAAATTTTATGAAGAACAGAATCAGTAATGTGAATTATTAAAAGAAAATTTCTATACGAATGCAGCATTTCTGTGTGATATCATGTCAAATCAAAGCAACTTGAATAGTGCTTTGCAAGGTAAATCTAAGTCCATGTATGATATGCAGTAAAAAAAAAATCCAAGAATTTCATAAAAAGCTACTTTTTATCAAAACATTCTTCCAATGGAAACTTTAGATGAATATTTTCTGCAGTTTGCAAAGGTCATTGATAAGCAGGATTATATATTCAAATTATTTGAAGACAACACAGCTATAAAAAACCTATTAACTGGAGAATACAATAAAAGGGTCACTAACTTTGAGAATCCCAACATCACACTCAAGTTAGCATTTCAGCTTCACCTAGTTGACATCACCAAGGCACCAAAAGAACTACCTAAGGAATTAATTGAGTTCTCAGTAGATAACATTTTTTTTTTTGAGACAGCGTCTCACTATGTCCCCCTTGGTAGAGTGCTGTAGCATGATAGCTCACAGCAACCTCAAATTCTTGGGTTTAAGCAATTCTCTTATGTCAGCCTCCCAAGGGACTATGGACGCCCACCACAATGCCCAGCTATTTCTTGGTTGTAGTTGTCATTGTTGTTTGGCAGGCCCGGGCTGGATTCGAACCCACCAGCTCCAGTGTATGTGGCTGGCACCCTAGCCGCTGAGCTACAGGGGCCGAGCCCACCTTTTGTATTTAAAAGAAACTAATTTCCTTTTCATTTGACTTTTTTCATGACCACCAAGTCATTGGTACAAACTTTTGAAAGAGTCTCCTTATATATTCCTAAAATTGAACTGAGACATAGGCATCTATTATTAGCCCTCTTAAGAGTTTGAATATTGATCTCATTGATTATATCAGAGAAGATAATGTACAAATATGAATGGAATACATTAACACTTCATTAGTGTGTTACTAAAGTTTAAATAAAATGTTAATATTTTATTAAAGACAAAAATTAGAAGCCACTAAAGTGGTGTAGGTTAAAATGAGTACATCTGTTGAAAATATAATTGAGTTTCTCCAAAGATTCTTCAGTGGTGGTCAAAGCAGGATTTTTTAGCTTTGGTAAATAATGTGTTATTGGGTAGGCCCCTCAGATTTCTATGATAGAAACCTCAAAGAGGATCCCATTTCACTACAATAATCCTCAAGTATTTTGGGCATTTCATCAAGATTGTCTCCCTTGCATCATTAACACAGCACGTCTGATACATCTGTTACCACTTTTCACCTCCTCTACTCTCATTTTCAGTCTGGATCTTTGAGGTCCAAAGCAAAGCAATATGCTACACTGTGTCACCATCTGTAGCTGATACCCACCAACATAGTTCACAGTGGTACCCAGATCATCCACTGGGAAAGACCTGCAACCATGTCTGTGCTGCAACCCAACAGCCCTGGGGGTGTGGGCAGAACCTGTGCTTTGCTTGTAACCAGTAGAATACTGCCAAGGTGATGGCCTGTCACTCTGTGATTATGTTATGTTACATACAAAACGCTGACTTAGAGTAGAAAGAGATACTGCTGGCCCTGAAGAAGCAAAAACCCACTTGAAAGTTGCCTATGGGAGGACCACATGGCAAAGAATTACCCACAGCCTACCTGAGAGCAGCCTGCAGTCAATAACCAGGTAAGAATCTAGGGCCCTCAGTCACACTGCAAGGAAATGAATTCTGCCAACGATCTGAATGAATTCAGAAGTGGTATTTTCTCAGGTGAGCCCCTAAATGAGAACTTAGTCAGGTAGACCCAGAGGACCCAGTCGAGTAGTGCCCAGATGCCTGACCATGGGAACTAGGAGATAATAAATATGTGTTGCTTTGCCATCATTTGCAACCAACTAAGTTTACCATCATTTGTAACCCAGCAATAGAAAATGAATACAACCTCCCTCCCACTCCTTCAGCTCCCTCTTCTCTTGCTGTCATTGCATCTGCAACATTCATTCCTCTATTAAATTAGTATGTACATTTTTTGAGAATCTCCTTTGCTAAAGCCTTGGACTAAGCATCAAGGATACAAAGGTTGTAGCAAAGCCCTTGTCCTCCTGGAATTTACATTCTAATGGAGGGAGATGAACAATAAACACAACCATTTTTTGATAGTAATAAGTAGTTTGAGAAATGAAAAAGAAATAAAATGTAATCCCCTCTTACACTGGATTTGTTCTTAATTTCTATTCCTTTCCTGTCTCTCTCAATGTGTAACTATTCATTGGTAGAAATGATAAAATTCATGCTATCAAGTGTATGACGCGAGAATCACTAATTTTACAAACAGAAAGATGAACAAATAGATGGAGGATAAATTATTGTGAAAAGAAAGTGTTCCAATGATTTTTGGAAACATGGAAATAAACATGAACTGGTGCCAAGACTCTAATTAAATAGGAAGATTTTTAATGACATATTGCCTCTAACCCTTTTTATTTTGCTTTCCTACGTAAAGAATTATACCAGCACATTCTGTCACAGTCAATGTCAACAATTGCCACCAAGACTAACCCATCTCCTCTCATCACCTCTCCTCCTTCTCACTTTCTTTAAACTAACTGTACATGGTGCTAACGAATCTGGGAACTATGTTACAGAAGGAGTATGTGGAATTCAAGTTTTCATCTCATAGAAAACTACACCAATGTGCTAACAAGAAATCAAGTCAATGGGTTAAAGTTACACATCACAGATTCCAGACAAAAAAAATTTTTTTTACAATCATAATTTTTTCAAGCAGAGCTTGTCTGTCTTCTTCTTATGGTTGTTATGAGATTTCTATAGAGACTAGAAAATGGGCCCTTATAAGAGTTCAATAACGTAATTTGAGCTAGAATGTTACAAGCTTATGAGGAATTAATTTATTACCCCCTGTATCTGGGTTTGGTTGCAGAGGACAAAATCTAGCTATTTTAGACACAAAGAAATTTATTGTTTGTTATTAGGTGGCTGGCAGAAATAAAAGAAGAGCAGGCATAATGCTGAGATTTCAGAAAAACTCTCAGAAGCCCCCACCAGAACTCACCTTCGGAGAGAGCCAGTGCTGTGTCCAAAAGCAAGCTGAGGAGTCCGGAAGCTGTACATGTCTGCTGGCTGCTGCATCACACAGCCTCTACCATGATCAGCACCAGCAGAGTGCAGACACCTGCCTCCCTCTCCACTCTATCTTCCTACCTCATGCAGGTGTGCCTGCTTGGTGCAAGTTAGGACATTTGCAGAGCCCAGGATATAAGAAATATAGGCCTCCAGTGCAAGGGAGAGGCAGTAGGATTTGAGGTTTCAGGGTTCTCCACATCATCTAGATTCTCCCAACATTAGGTTCCTTCTCATTCCCATAAATGTTCAGCTTTCACTTGTGATCTGATGAGACTCTAAGGGCCAACTGTGTTGTAATTAAGCAACCCCAGCCCTCCCAGCACACACACAACAGACTCTGCACCTGTCTTGGAGAAGTTATTTGGAGGCAGAAAAAACTTCCTGGTTCTCTGAGCCTTGAAATGAAAATTTAAAAATCCAAACCTTTTTTTAAAAGTTTTCAAACAGCTATAAGTAGCCAGCTCATCCCCATAAAACTTGTTTTGTTACCCCACTATACAGCAGCTCAATCTGTGAAAGCCATGATTCCAATAGGTACTTTGTCCTATTGGACCTACAATTTATGTAACCTTTTAACTAATATTCATCCCGCTAGTCCATGGTCTACCAGTGGCCCACTGTCTACCACTTACCAGAGCCAGAGGACTTCAAACCCAGAATGTCTGTTGCCTGCAATTGCTTCCAGCACTGATTTCTACATCACTCCACCTTCATGGTACATGACAGAACTCTAGTAGCTATAGTATAAAGGAATTTCATATTAATTATTATGTGATTTATTCACACAAAACTGCAATAATTGAGCTGAGCTCCTAGGAATGACCCTTGGAATAACTTGCCCACCCAGACAACTGCTGCCTGGGCTGTGATCAGGAAGGCAAGATAAGAAGCCCCCTTTTAGCACCACACTCACCGTATTTCTATTGTGATCCTCATCTGCAATTATTAACAAATACCTTGCTTATTAATACCCACATGAATGAAACCAGACACCAGAACCTCTGCTACAGATGCTATAGGGAAAAAAGCACCTCCACAATTATATTTGCCTCATGATATTCCCTTCTTCCTTCTAATGTTGCATGGGCATGTCATCTGGAAGGAAGCTGGGTCATCTAGGAACCAAAATATAAGGAAGTCTAGAAAATGTAATATCAAATTTAGATTTCCAGCCCCTAGCATTCAAAGAGACACAGTATCCAGGCTCATCTTCAAAGAAATCTACCATTTGTTCAGCCAGGGTGCAGCCAGGCATGGTGACTCAGGCCCATAATCCCAATTCTTTGGAAAGCTGGAACAGGGGAATTGCATAAGGCCAGGGGCTCAAGACTAGCCTGGGCAAAATATCGAGCCCCTATAGGAAACAATTTTCAGCCCTCACTATGTTGTGCTTTAAGGAAAACAAAAATGGACAATGTCACCTCTGCCTCAAGGGGTCTGAATGCCAGTACAAGTGACACAATTAACAGTGAAAAATTATTGACTTGTTTGTTGTTAACAGATTGAAGAGTTTTAGGGTGCTCTGAAATAAGGGTGAGCAAACTATGTCCAGGTGTCAAATCTAGTCTACTCTTGCTTATGTAAATAAAACTTTATTGGACGATACCACCCCCATTCATTCACATCCTGTCCACAGCTCCTCAGGCCTTGTTAGCAGCACAGTGCAGTAGTTGCCACAGAGATCATGTAACCTGCAAAGCCCAAATTGTTTGTGGTACTATCTAGCCCTTTATGGGGAAGTTTTTGCAACCTCTGCTTTTGTATAGTGACTCTGTTGAGTGAGCCTCCAGCCATATATCCCCCTCCTCTTCCCATCTGATGGTACAGGGTAGGAGTGAGGTGGCAGCTCAGCCATGTACATCTAATCTACTGGTTTGGGTGGCTAATCAAACATTTCCTGTCTTGAGAATTGGAACTAAGAGACAAAGTCTCTAGTAAATTAAAGGTAAATTCTTCAACCATAAAGTCATCATTGAATGAGAGCCAGGGGCAGCAAAACACAAGATCCAGCTGAACTTCTGGGGAAGCCAAAAGTAACAGAATGAGTTACTCTTCTGAATAAATAAATAGAAGTAGTAGGAGAATGGAGTGGAGAGGTACAGAGAAAGATCCCAAAGGGCCCATCAGGGATTAAAGTAGTAGATTTGATCTGGACATTCCATTTTCAGTCCCCATGTGTCTATCCTTTAAAATTGCAAATCGAAAGATGGCTTTTCTAAGTAGCCTTTCATAACCTTTAACTAAGGGAGTTTCTGTTCCTTGCAAACACTGATCCCTGACTCGGACATTAGAGATCACAAAATAAAATATAATAGCTGAAGGACAGATACTGAGGGAAAGGTGAGGTTAGAAAAGGGTACTTCCATGGAATCAGGAGACATGAGCTCCAATCTTACCTCTGGCTCTACCTCCTTATGTAATTATAAGCAACTTAGTTTATCTCTCAGTGATTCCATTTTCTTATCTGTAAAATGAAAATAATATCCTTTTCCCCACTGGGTTTCCTAGAGAGTTATATGGGATATTAAATAGGAAAAGATTGTTAAATGTTAACACCTCTACTGATATACAGTTAGGAGCCAAGCACACATTAAGCACTCAATAAATGTTCCTGGGCTTGAATTTAATATCTGGGGAATATTGGTCCAAGGAAGCAGCTCCTGAGTTGATGGCTGGGACTGGTAGAAAGGATGGATGCAGAAATTAGAACCTAGGGTTCTAGGTGCTTATTCTGCATTCTTGTTAGGATGCAGAAAGTAGAGAGAGCCGGGTAGATTGCTGTTCACCTATCCCACCATGTAAGAAATATGTTTAAATGCCATTTCAGTTGCCCCCAGGTGCTTAGCTTCGGAGAAGCCAAAGACAGAATGAACCTGAGATGATAAATTTGTAGTTCTCCAACTCCAAATGTGATTGCTAAACCGGTAGCATGAGTTTCATCTGGAAACTTATAAACAGTGCAGCTCTTGGACTTTGCTGCAGATCCATTGCACTAGTTATCTATGATATGTAACAAATTACTTACAAAATTTGGCAGCTTAATTTTTTTTAATCTCACAGTTCCTGTGGGTCAGAAATCTGGGCATAACTTAACAGGTGCCTGTAGCTCAGGGTCTATCCTAAGGCTATGGTCAAGGTGTTGCAGTCATCTCAAGGTCCAGTTTGGGGAAATCTGCTCCCAAGCTCATTCACATGACTGGTGGCAGGCCTCCTGTCCCTGCTAGCTTTTAGCAGGAGACCTTGGTTTCTTGCCATGTGGCCCTTTCCCTTTCCAGGGGACAGCCTACAGGGGCTGCTGACTTCCCTCAGAGAGAACAGCATGGAAACCACAGTCTCTTTTCTACCCCAGAAGTGACATTCAACCACTTTTGCCATATTCTATTCATTAAAAATGAGTTATTAGGCTCAGTCCATACTCAAGGTTGGGAGTGAGGGGAATACACAGATTATAAACACCAGGGGGACAATTAGGGGAAATCTCAGAAGCTTCCACCCAACCTACTGAGTCAGAAACTCTAGGCCAGGACCCAGGTATTGACAAGCCCTCAGAGCAACTAGACACACACTGAAGTTTAAGATCTCCTGTCGAAAGTAGCCACCAAGTTCTCTGCTCATAGAAGATAATCCCATACTTCTCCCAAAGCCTCACTATAAGCAGAGAAGTATACCCTACCCTGAAATTCCATTCAGTTCCATACATACTATTAGGACACATGGTAGGTAGGAGCTGGGGATAGAAACACCAATAATATGATTCCTCCTGTCACAGATCCTACATCCAAGCCATGTAGAGTGTTAGGAGAGCTTATATTTGCTTTTATTATCACCAACAGATGGCATTTCTGAGTATTTGCTATGCACCAGGTACTGTGCTGAAGCACTTTACAAACATTATCCATTTAATCCTTGCAAGAATCCCATAAGGTATGTAGCATTTTCCCCATTTGGCAAATGAGTATTTTGAGGTTCAGGGAGTGAAGTATCCCATATTCATACATATGAATGAGCAGCCACATTGAGAATCAAACCTAGGCTTTTCTATTACAATGAACAAGCACCTAGAACCCTAGGTTCAAAGGCCTAAGGCTAGATAAATGGCATTTCTGTCTCTCCTGGAGATAAACTCTCTTAAATACTCTGACATCCCAAATATAATTATTTCAAATTATTTTGGTCTCACTAGCTGTAGACCTCATAAAACATGCCTGCCCTGCTGACAAAAGCAAAAATGTAGGGAATTAAAAGAAATACTGCAGACCCCAAAGCCCTACTTCTCTTTGAAGTTTTCCAAGACACAAGGACTTTTGGAGATTGTTTCTTCCACATTTTTGTGAGACAAAGAAAAAAAAAATCATAGCCTGAGAGCAAAGCTTCTCTGCTTTAATTTATAAGAGAAAACTTAGACCAGTTCCAGTGGAAATTCTACAAAACCATCTGCAGAAAAGCTACAGCCATGTTAGTACATAGAGCAAAGTTGCTCATAGCTGGCTGCACATTAGAATTACCTGGAAGAGTTGAAAGCACCTCAGTGGTGGACCCAAGACAAAGATTATTCTGTAACCACTCTGGGTGGAGCTCAGGCACTGGGAGCTTCCCCAGCAAACCCCCTGTGGCCAAGTTGAAGATCATGGCTCCAGTGCATCAGATGCTCTTGCCAACAAAGGGAGTATGAATTTCTTGCTTCCTACTTTTAAAGCCCATCACCAATAAGGATAGAGAAGCAGACACAAGAGCAGCAAAGGGGACCAGGAAGGCTGACACAGGTAGATTTCCTGAGCTCAGGAGTTCAAGACCAGCCTGAGCAAGAGTGAGACCCTGTGTTGACTAAAAATAAGAAAACTGAGGCAAGAGGATCACTTGAGCCCAAGAGTTGGAGGTTGTTATGAGCTATGACACCACAGCACTCTACCCAGGGTGACAGCTTGAGACTCAAAAAAAAAGGAAAAAAGCAGCATGGGTCAGAGATTCTTTCCCCAGTTCAGCTACTCCAATGGAAGACAAACCATATGTATCATTTTAGGCCCCAGATACCTCACTGCAAATAATCAGGAAAATCACTGTGTATGTACTACAGCAGCACTGGCACTGGGGAGGGCAGAGGATTCCTTTTTACCTGTCATTATGTTTTTAAGCACCTATCCTATGTGTCTCACACAAATGGTAAAAACACATGGTCCCTACCTTCTAAGTGTAGGAATGTGCAACAAAAGAAATAATAATGTAAAAACAAACAAGCAACATAAACAAAAACTAAACTATAATGCGATGTGGTTTTTACTCAGTGCCATGGAGGCTCCTGTTCATGAATTCATTAGATGTTCAAGGCGCACATTCCATGTACCAGGCACTGAGCTGACAGTGGCAAATGTGGGTGAACAAAACAAGTTATCTCTACTTTCACCAACCCTACAGTTTAGGGGGGAAATAGATATTAAACAGATATGCATGTAAACAACTCTACGCCAAACATGTATAATAATTACTAGAGTAGAAATGAGCAGGCTGCCATTCTAAAAAGAATTAATAATTGTAGAAAAAAGGTTCACATAAATATTTAGGGGATCTAAGACAACAGCCCAAAAGAGTGGCTGGGAAGAAACTCATCAAGCTAATAGTGGGAATGTGGGCTGTGGAGGTGAAGAGAATAACATATAAGGTGTCCATCAGGAAACACTGAAATAAAAATCTAAATCCAGCAGATTTTAAATGTCTTTACTATACACATGAATTGTTACTATGGGTAGTGATGATGTGTTAAGCATAACAGTTTGACTGTAGTAATCATTATGCAATGAATACATGTATTAAATCATACTGTACACCTTGAATATACATAATTTTTGTTTCTCATTTGAAGTGTTTTAATAAAAGGAAAGTAAGATAGGAAATATAGAATTGCCAGGGCCCCCTGCAAAGACTTGGAAGGGTAAAGACAAATAAGAAGCCTCAAGGCTTAAGCTAGGGTGGCTTTGTGGTAAGCCTGCCCAGCTAGCTCTATTCCAATTAGTGCCTGGAGTCAGGTGAGCTTCTTTCGGAGCTGCCTAATTAAGACTTAAGACTCCCTTCTAACCACACTCATTCTCATTCAGGCCAGAGTCCAGAAGAAAGCAATAATGTTGGCAGGCAGGATTCATTTGGTCATTAACAAATATACAAGTATTTGTTAGATTAAATCTAAAATGCATCATTTTTCAATGACTCTTATAGAGCACTTAGGGTTCTGCGGGCATGTGTGAAGGAGTGTTTCAGACTTACTATGTACCAGGTACTATCCTAGAGTCTAAGGCTACAGCCGTGAGTACATGATACACTTGTTGGTCTCATAAATTGAGCATTTTGCACCTGTCTTAGCAATTTCAGAGTAAGAGACAGTTTTAGGTCTCCTTTGTAGCTTTAGGCCAATGACCTGGTCATGGCAGCCAATGATCTCCTCAAGAGTATGATGTCCCATAAAGGCAGGATAATCTCAAGGACTCTAATAAAAAGACTGCCTAGGAGGATGCACATTATCTCCAGTATTCTGCTGCTTGCTTCATCTCTGCAGAGTTTATGTATGTGTGTGTGTGTTTGCACACACACACACACAAACACATACGTATAATAATAAACTGCTCCTCCGTGTACTTAGCAATTAGTTTGATTTTGTAGGCAGAGATTGGGCCTAGTGAGGAAGGAAAGGGCAGAATTTCTGCACATGGGTTTCTGGACATGTAATATTGGTCTTCTCCAGCAGAGCAAGACTGCCTGGATAAAGGCTGGGTTCACATGAGCTGATTTTGAGTAACAAACTGCTCTCAAGTAACTTGGGTAATTAGTGACTTTGAGAGAGGAGAAGAAAAACATCACATCAGGTCATCCCTCATTTTTTAAAAAATGCTTTTAGAGAGAGAAATATCATCAACAATTATTATTATCTACTGAGTGAAGGTAAAAAGTGGGCTAATTTGAGTTCATTTTGAAGGTTCAAGGAATTGACTTTGTCCCTGAAACGGGGGTGGGTTTAAGAATTTATAGTTTGAAAACCTTGGGCATAGAATTTGGATCATTCAAAATCTTTTGTTGTTTTCTCCCTTCTCTCCTTTCCCAGATTATAGCAGTATTTCAAATAGCACCTGTTCAATGACCTCCACATAGTGCCAAGATCAGAATGATAAATTATAGTTTTTCCCAGAGTAATCTTAATCACCATTGTCCAAACTGTCTGAATTGCATTTAATAATTGCAACATTCCTTTTGCTCTTTTCTAGTATGAATTAACTTTATGGTGCATAATTATCTGATACAAAGTAAAAGCCTTTAGTTAAATATTCTGGTGTGATCTGTTTTGGAGATTACTCCGACATGTTTTGGAATATGACTCTAGGTGACCAGGGGCCTTGTACCCTTACATGTCACCTCCTATCTATTAGATAAAACAGAAATATAAGGTCATTTGGAGTATATTAGGGACATAAAAAAATCTAGAAAACCACACCTTAGAGACATCATCAAAATGAAGAATGCAAAAGAAAGCGATTTTGCTGGGGTTTGGCTTTTTATTTCTGAACTTTGCACATAAAACAATTCCTTTGAGCCATGCAGAGCTGAGTCTAAAAAGTATCATTTATTTTTTAATATTTATTGAGCACCCAGTAGATACAGGACATAACTTGGGGAGATACACAGAGACATAAAATGCAAGTTCTGTCCTTCAGAAACGTACAGTCTGCTTGGAAAGCACAAGATAGATATAGGAAAGATAAGTGACAGGACTCAGCCAGATGCCAGGAAGAACACAGACAATTAGGTCATAGGCGGTCAAATGTCAAGGTGGGGAATTAGAGAATATTGATAGAAAAGGAAGGAGACACATCTAGGTTGAAATACAGGACAGATTTAGACTTGCAAGAAGATGGATTTCAAGAGCATGATGTGGTTGGAGTGAAGGAGGGACCATTTCATGGTTTATCTCATTTCAGCCCATCTTGGATAATATTTGAGAATGACTCTCCCATGGCATACCTTCTCGGGTTCAGGACCCCCTCACCCTCACCCCATGACTGGAAACCCGTCACTTGCATGTGAAGGGGACCCATTCTTCTCTAAAGCTTTGCTTAACTTTACCCAGCTGCTAGGAATCACCAAAGGACCAACCAGATCACATTGTAGAGGCCACCCCTACCCACACTGTCAAAATTAAAGCTCTTATATATTTAAATGTCATTATTCCAGCAGCTGAGAAGATGTCTTCCTTTCCATATCAGAATACTAATGAGCTAAAAAGTTATTAACAGATAGAACTTCTTTATTTAAATAAAATCCACTAGTACGGACCTTCACATTGTCAGCTCAATTCTCCCTTAGGTTACAGCATATTTTACTAGGCTTTTGATCATGAGCTATTTCAAATTCAATTCCAGATCCAAGAGTTGACATCAGAGATGTCCAGTCCCAAAGAGCTTTGATGGAATTCTTGATAAAGTGGAATTGATATGGAACTGCAGTTCCTTTTCCCACAGCCATTCCTCAGCTGCCCCATTGAACCAGGCATCTCAATTGTGGTCAGCTCATTAGTGAGAAAACCCTCTCTTTCCTCTGAGCCCCTGAAACCATAGACAAGGTGCTGACTCCTGCCCGACATCCCCGGCTTTACTCTACCTCATTGCCATAGACCACTCTGACTATGTCCCACTCTCACGGCAAACCTAAAATCCCACTACTAAAATACACAAAATTCAGACAGGGTAGGTCACAAGCATAATTCACAGTCTTTGAAAAACCTGAGAATACTGCCTATTCTAAGTACCTCCCCCTCACCTCTGACCCACTTCATGATGACTGGCTTATACATTAGTGAGTCGCAGGTCTGGGAGCCAGGAAGATGACCCCAATTCAAATTTTAATTTTTCTACCCACTCAGTTATGATTTTAGGCTTTATCTCCATAAATCTTAGCTCTCTCACCTGAAAAATGTGGCTAAGTCAATCTTTTCAGATCTTTTCTGTTACAACCCCTCTCTGTCCTCCAGGAAACAGAAACAAAGAAAAACCATCTAGCTGCACAGAAAGAACTGTGTCCTTGGCCAGTGCTATCTGCCTGTGAGCTTTGGGTATACATACCATCCTGCCTGCCATCCTCTTGGCAAAGTGCTCCCTACCAGGTGACCTTGGGACAACCACTTTGAAAACAGCCACAGAGCAGCCTGGGACCAAATTAATAACTGCACAGTTGTCATCAGGATACTGGGTAACAAATGACAGGACGTGAATCCTGCGCTCTCCAGGGAAGTTGCATTGGTCCTACTGACCACACCCCTTGCAAGGATCAGGCCCTTCTCCTGGGCTCCAGGATGCTCATCTCCAGCTGCAACCGTCATCCCTAAAACTACCTTCACTTTTCTCCTGGCACACTCAAGAAGCCTCAACCTGGTATGCCCTTTCAACACTGGAAGTGGAGTGTTAAAAAAAAAATTAAATTAAAAAAATTAACTTTTTTTCTGAGGAATACCCCTTATGATAGGGTATAATGCCCAATTCTACCAAGGACTTCCCTAGGGGCATCACATATTGTCCCATGTGTTTCCTGTGCTTATCTCCTATAATATCTAATACTAGTTTCTCCCCAGTGTCCTTCCAAATGGGACTTGCAAAGGCCAAGTATAAGAGTCGATGAGGAGGGGTGAAATTATGATTCTCCAGTTAGCCCTCTGGTACCATTCTCCAGCCTTTTCCCTGCTGTGTGCCTGCAAACATCACTCTGTGTTTAGCATGACTGTTGCTTGTCCACCCTCTACCTTCCAGGTGCATTCAGCAGATTAGAAAGATGTGCAGTGGGGCATTTACTCCCCTCACTCCATCAAGTCAGGCCTTCATGTGGGCAGTGTTGTGTTCCTTTATGCAAACCTCTACCTCCTGCCAGAAGCCTCTTACCACCTTCAGAAACAGCTCCCAACCCTGGCAATTCAGGTCTAAAGGAGAAGATGACTTTTCACTTTTGCTAATCCCAGCGTGTTTCGCCTTAGGGAGTGCCATCTAGTAAACACCTACCAAAGACAATCTAGGTTGATGAAAACCAAAGGGTCACCCAAGCCAAAGTCCATTGAAGAAACCCAACATTCATACATGGCAGAATAGGTACTAATCCCCAATCCAGGAATCAGACTGGGAATTAAGATAGGAGATACAAAACCAGAAGCTTAGGAACTAGAGAGGAAGGGATCAAACAGACTCAGTCAGAAACACACAAAAGAGCTCTGAAAAGGATTGACAAAGAGAAATTATGCTCACCTTTCTAGCCAGTAGGTATGAATTGCCTGGATAGACTATCTTTAAGGATGAGGGGCATAATGAATCCTCCAATTCCCATGTAAGGCTTTCATCTTTACTTCTTCAAGAACTCAACCTTTTTTTGCTTTATTTTATTTTTGAAAACTAAATTTATTTCGGGTTAATGTGAGGGTATAAACAACCAAGTCAAAATATTTGATTTTGTTAGGTAGAATCCCACTTGTAGTTATAAGCCCCACACAAAAGGTGTGCCAAACACCCCCACCCTGTGCCCATTCAGTGAGAGTAGCCAAGTCCCCTCTCCCTCCCTTTCCCTTTTTACTGCTCCCCCCAACTTGAATTGAAATGAGTTTTTCTCCTATGTGGTCATGATTCATATTAGTATTGAGTATTTTGGATAATTACTTTTCCATTCTTGTCATACTTAACTCAATATTAAAATGCATATGCTTCTGGGAAGAGCTTTAAATCAAGGGTTCTAATCTTGGTGCTCAGGATGCAAAGGGTATGTATTTCTGGGCAGAATTCATAGCATTCATGGGATTTAACAAGGGATCTAGAGCTAAAAATGGTAATCGATTCCAGTTAACCCTATGTCCCGTTTACCTCTCAGCATTCTCTTGTCTTGGGGAAAACAAACAAACAAACAAAAAAATAGCTCCTTTCTGTCATCTCAGCACTAATATCAATACACCAGAGGGGTGGTACACACCAATTCCATGGGGCAGCCCCCCAACCTTGCCATATTCTTCTCTTCCATTGGTCTTTTTCTGAGTTATATTCTAATAAAACTGTAATCCTACATACAGGGCTTTCAGAAACTCTGTGAATCAGTCTAACAAATTATTGAATCCAAGGGGGCTTATAGGAAGCCCCAAATTTGTAGCCTGTCAGATAGAAGCATGGGTGGCACAGGCACTCCTAGGACTTCTGGCTGGCATCTGAAGTGGGAGGAGTCTGTGGGGCTGAGCCCCTTAACCCATGAGGTTGTGCTAACTCCAGGTAGTTAGTGTGAGAATTGATCTAAACTGTAAAACATCCAGCTAGTGTCAGAGAGTTGGTGTTAGAATATAACTCTGGACCAGAATCAGCCATAGAAGAAGTTGGAAGACTGGGGAAACAGGAAAAAAAGAGGGTCCACTTTGTATTGACACCAGAATTCCTCCCAGAGGACACATGTGACTGTGATTATTTAGAGTATTTACGTGAGTGTTTGATCTTAAAGACTAGGACCTCCTAAAGAGCTGGGATGTGCTGAGGGACACAATAAGTGGTAAAAGCCCTATGAAAGAAATAAAAGTTATTTTCTGAGCTGGCTCCAGCTGACATGGGAGCATCAGGGAGCTACAGAACTACAGCAGGGGGTGTAGGGCGGGGAGCGGAAAACAGCATCTCTGTCTAAGATGGGGGAGGGTCTAGGGCAGGAACTGAAGAAGAAAAGTTCTCTGTGGTCTTGGTATGACTTAAGAAAAAGTGTGGCTGATGACTTACTTACTCTTGGCTTGAGTACATCCTTCTGCTTTACTCAGCAAGGGTCTACCATAAACTAAGCTTCCAAAACGGGCTGTGGAGAATTCACCGAGAAGCAGCTATGTTTGGTGCTGAGGGGTGAGGGTAGGGGTGCGGACCCAGGAAGATGGAAAATGTGTAAGATGTTTAAAGCATTGAAACAGAAGCCACATAACAAAGGGGACAAGGAACCAAGAGAGATTTAGCCCACAGAAGTATGTCAGATCTTGGACTTGAACTTCACTCATGATGTGCACATATCCCAACATCACTGCATGTGTGACTCTCACAGGACAGGGTGAATAGCTTGACAAACCTGAGTTCTCTGAGAATGGTGTACCCTGCCCTGTTTGCTGCTTGTTCTAGGGCAGGAGTGGTAGTGCCAGATAAAAAGCCCTTTCGCTTCTGTTAAAAGATGCAGTGAAGGAGTTCTACCTTTTGGTAATGATGAAACAGCTTGATCAGATTAACCTTCCTGCAGATAACGATTACTAAATCTGGACAAATTATTTATAAGAAAACAATTACCTCAAAGCCATAGAGAGTGGCCACAATCAGGCAGATGATAAAGATTGCATGTGACAGAGGAGATGGAAGGGGTAAGATTTCTGAGTTTGTAGTTTTTAAGGACCCACCTCAATATGCTGTTAGTAAAACTTAGCCAAAAAATGGCACAAGGTCAAACAGGAAATCTGAAAGGCCCTACATCTATCAAAGAAATTGAATTTATAATCAAAAGCTGTCAAAAAGCAAATTTCAAGCTCAGATGATTTTACTATTGAATCCTATTAAATTTAAGGAGGAAACAACATCAACTTTATAGTAACTCATTCACAAAGGACAGGAGAAAGGAACACTTCCCAAATTATTATATAAAGACGATATTACCCTAATACCTAATCTGGCAAACACAACACGTGCATATAAGAAAATAAATTAAGACCAATATCTTCCATGCTCACATTCATTAAAAACTTTTAACAAAGTATTAGCAAATAGATCCAGCAACATAGGACAAAGATAAGATTATGACCAAGGTCAATTATAAACAGGAATGCAAATTAACATTTAAAAATCAAACATTTAAATTGGTCATATTGACAAAAAAAGTAAAAACTAAGGTCACCTCAATAAATGCAGGAAAATTACTGGACAAAATCTGTCATCCATTCAGGATTTAAAAAATTAACAAATAAAAACATCCAGCTAACTTAGAATAGAGGGGAATTTACCCCACATGATAATGGACATCAAAGCCTTATTAATAGATGACATACATTTTTATACTAAAAAAATCCTGAGAAATCTACTTTTAAAACTACTAGATGTAATAAATGTATTTATCACTGCTTTAGATTATATAATTTACAAAAATCAATATATATTTGTATATTTTTGCAACAAAAAAAGTAGATCATGGAAAACTATTATTAGACAACTCTTCCTAAAATAAGCTAGAGAATTCAACTCATTCACAATCATAATCCTACAGAAATCAACTAGCTTATCCTTAAAAGTATATGAAATCACAAAAGGCTTTAATAGAGAACAGTCCAGAAATAGAACCATATGTGATCTTTCTATGTAAATGAAAACAATTTAATAGACAAAGAAAGGGTTTTTCAGCAAATATTGCTAGACCCATGTGACTATCCATAAGGAAAAAAACTCAGTCTTGATCTCTACCTCATACCATAAACAAAAATTAATTTAAGATTCATATAATGTATATGGTCTTAAAAATAAATAATATAGGTTTTAGAAGAAAATAGAAGATTTTCATCATGAATTCGGGATAGAAAAACATTTCTTAGAATGAGAAACCAGTAAACCAAGTAAAAACAAAAGGCTAAATTTCTTTTTATCAAAATTTTATCAAAAAATACCAATAAAAAATGAGTGGGCAAGACAGAGCTCTTAAAATGGACATCTGAGAAATATGGAATATATATTTCAGAGAGTTATAGTCTAAAGTATATCCAGAATATATAAAGAATTGTTAGAACTCAATAATAGAGACAAAGAAATAAAAACTGAACTAGAAAAGACACTTCACAAAATAAGTAATATCAAAGGTCAAAAAGTGCTTAGGATCATTATTCTTCAGGGAAATACTAATTAAACCACATGGGATACAACTCACACCCTCACTAGAAAATTAAAAAGACCAAAAACACCAAATTTAGTGAAGGTAGGGGAAATTGGACTCTCATGTTTTCCTGGGATAGAATATGGTACACACACTTTGGAAAAAAGGCAGCTAAAATACAGACACACCATTATATCCAGCAACTACACTCCTTAGTACCTCTGCAAGAAAAAGTTCATGCTCACAAAAAGAAAGGAAAAAAATCCTTGCTCACAAGGATTATTGCAGCTTTATTTATCAGCAGCTAAAAGCTGTTAACAACACGAAAAGCCAACTGGAGAATGGATAAACATAACCTGGTATAGCCATCAATGGAATAGCATCAGTTTAGGCAACAGGAGCAGAGGTGTTAGTAGAGAGAGCGGTTGTCTTAGGAGGGATACTCAGGTGACCAGGCAGGGTACTAACACAGGTGCAGAGTAGCTTGGGAATAAGGTAGACCCTGAAAAGGATGTCTTCTCTTAGGTTAGGGCAATGACCTAAATGTTTGTGTCCCCACCTCCACCCCCTCCACAATTCATATGTTGAAACCCTAAACACAATGTAACAGTATTTTGAGGTGGGGCCTTTAGGAATCGTCATGCGGGTGAACCACTCCTGAATAGGATTAGTGACCTTATTCAGAGACACACAGCTAGCTAATCTCCTTCCACCAGAAAGAATAAGACAACTGTCTATAAACTTGGGAGCAAGCCCTCACCAAGAACCCTACCCTGAGACACCCTGGTCTTGGATTTCCCAGCCTCCACAGCTTTGAGAAATGTTTGTTTAAACCATTCAGTTTACGGTTTTGTTATAGTAGCCCGAACAAAAACAGGTGACCTGCCTCTCATCTGAGATGTATCCTCATCACAGTGCCCCAGTGAGTTAGAACAAAGAACCTCTGGCCTGTAGGGATTTTGAGCTGGAAGTGCCTTCCTCCCTGACCGGTGGTATCAGCCTGGGCTGCCCTCAGCCCAGCAAGAGGGTGTGTTAAAGAGTTATGAAGCAATGCCAGCCTCAGAGAAGTGCACCGGGTGATGAGCACCCTCACATACCCCATAATGTATAGTCTACCCAGGTACCAGTTGTCATGATGAGGAAATATGAAGGAACTAAAATCTACTTGATCCCAAAGTCAGCTGCTATGTGTCCCTCAGCCTGGGCAGAATCCCTTGAACTGTGAATCCATCTCATCACACCTGCTCTTTGTGGCCTCAGGAGCAGCCTAGGCATGGTCACATGTCCTCCTAGAACACCTATTTCCTCAGGGCCCTTAAAACCTCCTCTAAGCCCATGCAGTGCACCCAGAGCTCTTCCCCTGCCTGCCTTTGCATGGACTGTCCCCTTTGCCTGGGTGCTCATCCTCCATTTTGCAGTCATCAGGTCTCAATTCGTGTCCCTTTCCTAGGGAGGACTCCCAGTCAGCCCTTCATCAGGGACTTCTCCCTAATGTTATTTTTTGAAGTTCTTATTTGATTTCTTTAGGGCAGTTACACAATTTGAGAATATTTTATTTCTCCCTCTTTAGAATGTAAGTTTCTAATGACAAGCACCCTTTTTCTCTTATTTAGTGACAATTACCCACTAAAATTACTTCTTTTTAATAAGCTCCCAAAGTAGGATGGCTAGTAGCTTTTCTGTTTTGTTTTGTTGTTTTTTTTTGTAGTGAACGTCTTAAACGTCAAGCAAAAAACCGGCTTTGAATGAGAAAGGGGAGGGCTTGCTGTGGAACCACTGAGAAGCACAGCATTAGTGAAGATTCCCCTTTCCTCAATTAGGCAGAAATTCCCCAATTAGGCAGAAACTGAAACACAGATGAGCCTCTGCCTGTAATCTTGATAAGGATATGAGGACAATGATGATGATGGGGAGGATAGTAGTGATGATAGAAGCCTGATGATAGGGGAGAGAGGCAAGATGGCTGACTGGAACAGACCTCCAACAGAAGCTCCCATCCAGAGGGAAGGATAATGTCCATAAAGTACCCAATTAAGCTGAAGACTGGGAGCCGAGCCAAGAGAGAAGAATGATAACTGCAGGTCACCTCTGCTGAGGCGAGCTTCAACTCCAAGAAAGCAAACTTCAGGTACAAAATTCATTCCAAAGGAAAAGTATCCATCCCTTCCCCCAAGAAAGTTGTGGGGTTTTTTATTTGTTTTTTTTTTTTTTTCTTTTCGTTTGCTCCTGTAGGTTTTCTACAGGTGAGCAGTGAACTGAGGACCTCTTGTCTCACCCCATGGGTGAGAGCTATAGGAAGTGTCCCCCATAACACAGGGACCCTGTTGTGACTCTGAGCACTCTCTTGCCAGGCAGAAAAACTGAACTAAGGTTTTCCCTGCCATTCTGGACTTCCAGTCCACCATTCTCCCCTTGCCTGACGAACCAGAAGCCTAACCCCTGCCAAGACTGCAGAAGGAGGCTCATGAGCAGCACCCCCTGCCCTGCTGGACCAAGCGCCCTGCCCCCACCCAGCCAAAGCCTCACCTCTGGCCCTGATAGAGCTGCGGGTCCTGTGTTCCCACCCCCTCACCGCCGTAAACCCCCCCCACCAGTGTTCAGCCATTTATGAGCCTCCGAGCCATGCCCTGCCCGCCCAGCCAGAGTCGTGGGCCAAGCGCTCTCCTTGCTGAAGTCAATAGGCACCAGGCACAGCCAGAACTGTGTGCAGTGTCCCCCACCCTGCTGCTGGATCCATGTGCCCCACGCTCCCAGAGGTGCTCCTACAGCCAGAACTCCCTGGCTGTGGAAGTCACCTGGGAGCTACACAGGGTCACTTCTCACAAAGATCCAGTAACAACAGAGCAATCCTGCTGGGGTCTAATCTTGGAGACAAACCTCTCCAACTCTGAGGACTGCCAGAGGAAACCAGAACTCGCTCTATAGGGATACTGGTGCTGCAGAGCGGCAGGGGCAAAAGTGTGGTGGCTGAGGGAGAAAAGCATTTGCTGACTTGTTACCCTTGGGATTAAACTGAGTTCAAGTGGAACACTCGCCAGTGGCTATTGAGTACCCAAGGCAGGTAGGCCTAAGCTCCCCCAGCCAGCCAGTGGCAGAGGGCAGTGGCTGGGCCACAGGGGTATTGACCTTCTTTTGACTCTGACAGGAGCAAAGCCCAGGGACATCTGCTTATTGGAGGGAGGAGGACCTCAGCCCTGTCGGGTCAACAGTGTGACTGGGCGTAAAAGAGGAGCAAAGTGGAGAAAGAGACACAACCCCTTAGTCCAACTGTGATACTGGGCGGGCCTTTCTGACTCCACAGAGCACCGAAGTGAGCCAAATTTGAGCATCCAGTAGACCTCCTCCATCTAGTTACTGGAGACCTTTCCAACTCTCCCACTTGTGAGTTCATACTGACTGGGTCAATTGGTTTAGAACTCCTAACCTGAGCCAATCACCCAAGGACCCTCTGGGGTGGTACCCTGGTTGTGTGGTAACAGGAAGGGTTGATTTTCCTCTTCTAGTTTTTGTCCATGGTGGGTGGGGTGTCTTAGTTGCTTGTATTTCTCCATAGCTAAGACTTCACCAGAGTCACTGATCCACTAGGATCAGTCAAGGACCAGCTGAATATGAGACAAAGCCACCTAACCCCACCAAACCAAGCAGATTTCCTCAGCCTCAGACTGTAATAATGTATGGGTCCTTTGCAAAGCTATACAGGAAAAAGCTGCAGTCATCAGTCCCAGATCCTTGACAAAGGGCTGGTTAACCACAACTCTAGTAACTCCCAATCCAATTTCGCCTTACCTGCCCATCTAGCCGACGGTGAAAAACAATCATGAGGCAGAATCAGTAGAAAAACTCTGGAAACATGAATAATCAGAGTAGATCAACTCCCCCAAGGAACGATATGGCAGACACAGCAAAAAAGCCCATTCATAAACAAACGGCTGAGATGTCAGAAATCGAGTTCAGAATTTAGATAGCAAATAAGATCAACAGAATGGAGGTAAAGATGGAATTAGAATTTCAAGACGTAATTCAAAAGATATCTAAGAATTCAACGAATTCAAAGACAAAATCACCAAAGATTCTGACACATTGAGGGAAGAACCTGTAGCCCTCAAAGATCTGAGAAATACAGTAGAATCCCTCGGTAACAGAATGGAGCAGGCAGAAGAAAGGATCTCTGAAATTGAAGACAAAGCTTTTGAACGCTCCAAAAACGCTCAAAGAGGAAAAAAAGTGGAGAACAAAAACAATCCTTCTCAGAGAGTTCTGGGATAATTCGAAGAGATCTAATATTCGTCTTCTAGGAATACCTGAAGGTGATAAAGTTGCTGTGAAGGACACAGATGCTTTACTTCATGAAATAATCAAAGAGAATTTTCCAGATATGCCAAGAGATTCTGAAATTCAGAGAGCAGACAGTTTCAGAACATCAGCATGACTCAACCCAAATAAAAATTCGCATAGACACATTATAATTAGCTTCACCAAAGTTAATATGAAGGAGAAAATTCTGCAAGCAGCCAGACGTAAGAAAGCCATAATCCACAAGGGGAAAAAACATTAGAATGACTGCAGACCTCTCTGCTGAAACCTTTCGTGCTAGAGGAGGGTGGTCATTGATCTTCAATCTCCTTAAACAAAATAATTTTCAGGATCCTGTATCCAGCTAAACGGAGTTTCATCTATGATGGAGAAATTAAATACTTTCATGACATTCACATGTTGAAGAAATTTGCCATAACTAAACCAGCTCTCCAAGACATTCTCAGACCTATCCTCCATAATGAACAACAGAATCCTCCACTACCAAAGTAAACTCACTCAGAAACTTTTGATCAAATTCCAAATTCCACAGTGGCCAAAGGATTAAAAATGTCCACTGAACTTCCAAAAAACTCATTGCCCAAAATACTATCTGTGTTATCAATACTCTCAATTAATGTCAATGGCTTAAAATGCCCTCTAAAGAGGCATAGGTTGGCTGACTGGATACAAAAACTCAGGCCAGATATCTGCTGCATTCAAGAATCTCACCTTACCTTAAAAGATAAACATAGACTCAAGGTGAAGGAATGGTCATCTATATTTCAGGCAAATGGAAAGCAGAAAAAAGCAGGTGTTGCAATTTTATTCACTGATACAATAGGCTTTAAGCCAACAAAAGTAAGGAAAGATAAGGATGATCACTTCATATCTGCTAAGGGCAACACTCAACGTGAGATTTCGATTATTATTTATGCACTCAAACAGAATGTGCCTATATTTATAAGACAGACTCTAACAGACATGAGCAACTTCATTTCCTCTAGCATCATAATTGTCGAAGATTTTAACACTCCTTTGGCAATGTTGGATAGATCCTCCAAAAAGAAGCTAAGCAAAGAAATTTTAGACTTAAACTTAACCATTCAACATTTGCATTTAACAGACATCTACAGAACATTTCATTCTAACAAGACTGAATACACATTCTTCTCATCAGCCCATGGATCATCTTCCAAAATTGATCACATCTTACGTCACAAGGCTAACCTCAGCAAATTTAAAAGAATAGAAATCATTCCTTATATTTTCTCGGTCCATCATGGAATAAAAGTTGAAATTAGTAGCAACAGGCTGCATACACATACAAAAACATGGAAACTAAATAACCTCATGCTGAATGATAGCTGGGTCATAGATGAGATTAAGAAGGAAATTACCAAATTTTTGGAACAAAATGATAATGAAGACATGAACTATCAGAACCTCTGGGATACCGCAAAGGTAGTCCTAAGAGGGAAATTTATAGCATTGCAAGCTTTCCTCAAAAAAAGGGAAAGCGAGGAAGTCAACAACTTAATGGGACATCTCAAGCGACTGGAAAAGAAAGAACATTCCAACCCTAAACCCAGTAGAAAAAAAGAAATAACTAAATTGAAAACAACAGAATCATACAGCAGATCAACCAATCAAGAAGCTGGTTTTTTGAAAAGGTCAATGAAATAGATAAACCTTTGGCTAACCTAACCAGAAGTAGAAAAGTAAAATCCCTAATTCCATCAATCAGAAATGATAAAGGCCAGATAACAACAGACTCCTCAGAAACTCAACAATTCCTTAATGAATATTACATAAAACTCTATTCTCAGAAGTATGAAAATCTGAAGGAAATAGATCAATACTTGGAAACATGCCACCCTCCCAGACTTAGCCAGAAAGAAGTGGAAATGTTGAACAAGCTTATAACAAGTTCTGAAATAGCATCAACTATAAGAACTCTCCCCCAAAAGAAAAGCCCAGGACCAGATGGCTTCACTTCAGAATTCTATCAAATCTTTAAAGAAGAACTAGTATCCATATCACTTGACCTTTTCCAAAATATAGAAAAAGAAGGAATACTTCCCAACACATTCTATGAAGCAAATATCACCCTGATACACAAACCAGGAAAAGACTCAACAAGAAAAGAAAATTATAGACCAATATCTCTAATGAATATTGATGCAAAAATATTCAATAAGATCCTAGCAAACAGAGTCCAACAACACATCAAACGAATTATACATCACGACCAGGTGGGTTTCATCCCAGGGTCCCAAGGATTGTTCAATATACGTAAATCTATAAACATCACATAAACAAATTAAAAAACAAAGACCATGTGATTCTCTCAATTGATGCAGAAAAAGCTTTTGATAATATCCAGCATCCTTTCTTGATCAGAACACTTAAGAAAATAGGTATAGAAGGAACATGTCTTAAAATGATAGAGGCCATCTACAGCAAAACCACAGCCAATTATCATATTGAATGGAGTAAAATTGAAATCATTTCCAATCAGATCAGGAACCAGGCAAGGATGCTCACTGTCTCCGCTGCTTTTTAACACGTAATGGAAGTCTTAGCCACCACCATCAGGCAAGAGAAGGCAATCAAGGGGATCCAAATAGGACCAGAGGAGATCAAACTGTCACTCTTTGCAGATGATATGATTGTATATCTGGAAAACCCCAGGGAGTCAACTCCAACACTCCTAGAAGTGATCAAGGAATACAGCAATGTCTCAGGATATAAAATTAACACTCACATATCTGTAGCCTTTATATATACCAACAATAGTCAAGGAGAAAAAACAATAAAGGACTCTATTCCTTTTACAATAGTGCCAAAGAAGATGAAATATCTGGGAGTGTATCTAACTAAGGACATGAAAGATCTCTATAAAGAGAACTACGAAACTCTGAGAAAAGAAATAACTGAAGGTGTTAACAAATGGAAAAATATACTATGCTTATGGCTGGGAAGAATCAACATTGTTAAAATATCTATACTACTTAAAGCAATCTACAGATTTAAGGTGATCCCTATTAAAGCACCTCTGTCATACTTTAAAGACCTGGAAAAATTGGTAGTTCGTTTTATCTGGAAACAGAAAAAACCTCGAATAGCCAAGACATTACTCAGAAATAAAAACAAATTGGGAAGAATCATGCTTCCAGACTTCAGACTATACTATAAATCGATAGTGATCAAAACAGCATGGTACTGGCACAAAAATAGAGGTAGATATATGGAACAGAATTGAAGACCAAGAGGTGAACCCAGACACTTATTGTCATTTGATTTTTGAGAAGCCTATCAAATATTTAAATTAGGGGAAAGATTCTCTATTCAACAAATGGTGCGGGGTGAATTGGCTGGCAACCTATAGAAGACTGAAACTGGACCCACACCTTTCCCCTCTAACAAAAATTGACTCTCAATGGTTAAAGGACTTAAACTTAATACATGAAACTATAAAAATTCTTAGAGAGAGTGCAGGGGAAACACTTGAAAAAATGGCCTGGGAGAATACTTTATGAGGAGGACACCAGGCAATTGAAGAAACATCAAAAATACATTACTGGGATCTGATCAAATTAAAAAGCTTCTGCACTGCTAAGAACACACTAAGTAAAGCAAATAGACAGCCTTCAGAATGGGAGACGATTTTTGCAAGTTATATTTCCAACAAAGGTTTAATAACCAGAATCCATAGAAAACTCAAGCTTATTAATAAGAAAAAAAACAAGTGATCACATTTCATTGTGGACAAGAGACATGAACAGAAGCTTCTCTGAAGACAGGCGCATGGTCTACAGACACATGAAAAAATGCTCATCATCTTTAATTATCAGAGAAATACAAACCCAAACCACTGAGATACCATCTAACTCCAGTAAGAGTAGCCCACATAACAAAAATCCCAAAACTACAGATGTTGGCATGATGTGGAGAAAAGGGAACACTTCTGCACTGCTGGTGGGAATTCAAGCTAGTACGTTCCTTTTGGAAGGAAGTTTGGAGAACGCTCTGGGATCTAAATGTAGACCTGCCGTTTGATCCTGCAATTTCTCTTCTAGGTATATACTCAAAGGACCAAAAATCATTTGGCAATAAAGATATTTGCACAGATTGTTCATTGCAGCTCAATTCATAATTGCCAAGTCATGGAAGAAGCCCAAGTGCCCAATGACCCATGAATTGATTAATAAATTGTGGTATATGTATACCACAGAATATTATGTAGCATTAAAAAAAAAACGGAGATTTTACCTCTTTTATGTTTACATGGATGGAGCTGGAAAATATTCCTTTTGTAAAGTATCTCAGGAATGGAAAAAAAATATCCAATGTACTCAATACTACTGTGAAACCAATTTATAATCATTCAGACTTGCTAGCAGACAGCCCTCAGAATGGGAAAGAATATTTGCAAGTATACCTCTGACAAGGGCTTAATAACCAGAATACACAGAGAACTCCAACATATTTGCAAGAAAAGAACAAGAGATCCCATCTCAGGATGGGCAAAAGATCTACAAAGAAACTTCTCTAAAGATGACAGGCGCATGGCCTTCAGACACATGAAGAAATGCTCATTATCCTTAATCATCAGAGAAATGCAAATC
>CAUYRH010005284.1:0-25218 GCA_963574655.1 Perodicticus potto
GGACATTGCAACCTTCCACTTCCTTGTTACATTGTCCCTACAAATTTCCAGATCCCTGGAACCTGTTACCTCAACCTCTATCTCCCAGAAGCATCTCCCAGAGGTGATTCTCAGCTGACCCAACACACAATGAAGCAAGTCGAATCTCTCTTTGAAGCTGGGTAGATCTTGACCCCTTTCTTGCCGGGTAACTTGTTTCCCATTTTCAGACAGAAAGAGCACAGGATGAGCAGTGGCTGCATCCAAGGTCACATTTACAGCCTGGAACTGTTCTTTCCGCCAATCAGGGTACAATGGTGCATTCCTCCGGGCATACTTATATTGAGCCTTCCTCTTAACTGTGAGCTGTTTGGGTTTCTTTTGGACTTAGCACTCGGTTGAACTGCCTTGGGAGAACTGGGGCAAGAGTGCGGAGGTCCCCGAGTGTTGTCTGGGGCTCCAGACTGAGCCACCGCGCCAGACGGAGCTGCCAGTGTTTGGTTGTCTATTCTCCAATACTTACATTTTATATAATTTACATTTTTCCTTCATCAGACTATATAACATGGTGAAATTGAATTAGAGAAAACTGCTTATTTGCTTTTTTAATGTTGTATTAAACAACAGTGCATCGCCTTTCCTGTGTGGAAGGAAGATGATTTCCTCTTAGAAGGACAGGGGAAAAAAAAATGGATTGGAGTGCCTATGAGGTTCTGTTTGATTTAAATCTTTTTTTATTTATTGTTCTTGTGCCCAGAAGCCAAAGTCAGACTTGCTTTTCTATAAAGACTAACATAAAAGATACTTTTTCACTTTAGGTCACTCTCTGACACTCCAAAGCAACCCTGGAAAGACTGAGGACAGTTGTGAGGCGGGCAGGCAATTGCGAGTATTTCTGAGAAGAGAATGATTTTGATTTCTGGTCCAGCTTATTTTCTTGCTATGATTTAGGACAAGATCTAACTCTTTTATAAAGTGGAGCTATGGAGGTACTTACCTGGATTCATTTCTATTTAAAACAAATTCTAATTGGGAAACAGAATTACAGTTGACCCTTGAACAACACAGGTTTGAACTGCATGGCTCCTCTTACACGAGGACTTTTTCAGTAAGCACAGTCAGCCCTCCCTGTCTTTGGGGTCAGGCTCTTCACACCAATACAGTATTTGTGAAATGCAGACACAGAAGGCTGGCTTTTCATCCATGTGAGTTCCACAGGCCCAGCTTCATGACTTCATTGGCATGTGCCAATTTCCACAGGCCCAGCTTCATGACTTCATTGGCATGTGCCAATTTTGGTATCCGAGGGGGTCCTGGGACCAGTCCCTCTTGATACCCAGGGACAACTGCAGTCCTCACCTTTTTACCTCCCATCTCATCTTGGGCTAACCTACTTATTAGCGACTCAGTGTGGCTCATCTGCCTGTCTCTACCAGTTCTCAGCCCAAAACTCAGACTGAAATGTAAAAAAAACTTCCTGGCTAAAATAAGAATGGCTTTTGAATCTTCCCTTAATTTCTTTCTGTACTAGTCAGCTATTGCCACAATGATACCACAAAACAAAGCACACTCGAAACTCAATCAGGGTTCTGGATCTGCTGAGAAGGTTCACTTTCAGCTTCTGACTGACTGTCTTGGCTCAGGCTATGGGTTACATTCAGGTCCCCTCCACATGTCTTTTCATGCTGAACCCTAGGCAGGAGAGGCAGCAGATATTTAGGCATTCTTTCCTTCTAATGCATCACTGGGACAAAAGAGAGTTTGCCCAACAACTCATGCAGGGTTCTCTGCTTCTGTTATATCTTCCAATGTTCTACTGGCCAAAGAAAGTCATAGCCAAGCTCAACATCAATAGGGTAGGAAATGGAGAGAGAGAGAGGTTACTGAATACTTGCTAAGCGATAATTCAAACTTTATCACGCATCTCCTCTGCTGAGTCTCCTTGCACTGTATATTTTGGGGTCCCTTCAAACAACCTGGATGGTTTTGACTGCTTGTATCCTGCCTGCTTTCTAACTTTCAGGGGCTTTTGGGGATGTCAGTCAAAATGACAGTGCTACAGTGGAGACACAGGAGCCAAAATTCGATCAGGTGGGATAAGTACCATATGGAACTGAAGGTGGAAAGAGCGTGGGCATAAACCTTGGCATGAGGAGTGGCAAGAGTGATGTAAAGAAACCAAATTCCATCTTCCAGGCTGAAGGAGCCCAACAGACATGACAGCAAGAGATGAGCCTCAGCGCTAAGGAGCTGAGTTGACCCTGATGCAGGATGGAGCTTCAAAAGGCAAGGAGATGCAGTATGTGTTCCTAGTTAGTTCCCCCTTGGTCATCAGAGTCTCATTTTGTACTATTCCAGGCCCCTTTGCTAGAGTAACCCACTGCCCCACCATGAGGCCCAGGCGGCAAGCTAATGGCAGCCCTACCTAACTCCTGACTTACCTCCAGACTACAGAGCAGATGCAAGAGGTGATTGTTAAGTCCCTTGCTCCAACATCACTTTAGCTTTCTCAGAAATTAAGAGATATTCCCCAGCATCCTTCCAAATGATTTCCTATTTTCCCCAAAGCCAGAATTTCCCCAACTCTGCTTCACATTGGAATCACGTAGAGATCTTTGAAAAACGGCTCCTATGCCCCAGGCATTCTGATTTAATAGATATGGGGTAGGCCTGGGACCAGAATTTTTAAGAACAACAAAGTTGGGGACCCACTGGTCTGAAAACCAAATCCAATTCGTTAGACTGTGATATGATTTTGTTTCAAATTTACAACACAGTTTTGGATAGGCAGAAAGGGACCCCAAGCTGAGTTTGTATGTGTGAGTTGGAGAGACCCCAGTTGCTCTGCATAAGAAAATACAGGTTCATAATCCCATAATCTGAAACCCTAAAGGCTCTAAAAACTGAAAGGTTTCCAAAACTCAACAGCAAAAAGCCCTAACCTGACTTGAACTCACTTGGTAGCAAGACCCAACTATTTATAGTCTTTCTTCATCACACTTAGTGTGAATATTCATCTGTTTTGCCAGGAAAGTATTAACGTGTTTGATTACAGAGCGCTTTTCCAGTCCCTGCTATAGTTGCTACATAATATAAGGTATGTGTACCTTTCTACATTCTGAAAATTTCTGAATTCAGAAAACAAATGTGTGGCCCCAAGGGTTTAGCCTAAGGAAACATAGACTTAGAGAAGGAGTTTATTTTACTGCTCCTTGGATACAAACACCAGAGAGAATAAAGAAATAGGAGAGAGACTGAAACTACCAAAGAACACGGCCCTTGTGTGACTTAGACAAAAGTGTCCCATCTGGGCGGATTGATTAGAGAAAAGGAGCACCTCTGGGAAAACACAGCCCTTCAGAAAGGCTCCCAGCTTGATAAGCAGATCGCAGGCTGAGTTTCATCCTCATTCCCCTTCCTTGGCCAAGTTCTTTTGTGCAGTGCACAAACTACACAACCATTCAGAGGGCCTTACCAAGCAATTTTTATAACAGCTGGAACTTGAGATGTAGAAATAAACAAAGCTCTAAATCCAGGGATGTCTAATATTCAATTTTTAGTTGTTTCTGTTAATGAAATGAGCATGTCCCTGCCTCTCCACCTTTAGCATAGTCTACACCTGAAAACTTTGGGTTGAAATGAATAGGGTGACCTGGGGCTCACAGATGAGATGGCATGCCAAGGGCAGCATACATGGGTTGCATGTGTGGAATGGTACATGGGCAAAGGTGGCAAGCAGGGGAGGGCCAGAGTTCTTAAGATGGGGCTTTAGACATTTCACAAACTGTTAAATACAGTTCAAGCAAATTCCATTCAATTCTTAAGGAACAATGTCTAGTATAACCCCAATCAATGTCTGAGCTACAACAACAAGCCTGGTAACAATCTTAGGAGAGAGGAGGAAGCTAAAATAGGTTAGGTCTCTTGCACAGTAAGTGAAGCCAAGGAGTAGCAAAGCCAGTTTTCAATCCAGATGTTTCTGATGCTAAAGCCAATGCTCATAGCTGCTGCTCTGCATCTATCTCACAGCAGCTGTAACAGCACTTAACGCTCAAAGGCCACCACAGCAAAAATGAAAATGGGCCCACCCACTCCTTGGCCTCTGAGAGGAGCTTCTTAAAACCAGGCGTTATCAAACTAAACCATAATAAACACCTTATCAGACTAACACAAGCATGTGAAACACTTGACTGGCTCCTGCGTACTCATCTGCTCATTCACATTTCTGTAGACTCTACAGCACAAATGTACTCCTACTTTTAGCTGTATTTTAAGGAGAAATGTTTTGCTTTGGGCATTTCATTTTCAGGATCCATTAAACTGAATCTCACCAGTATATCTCAGAACTAAAAACATCCTTATGTACCAGGCAAAACGGAAAATAATCTCACAACATTGTTTTCTGCAAAGGCCGTTTCCATTATCTATACTGCTGTGAGTATGTAACAGACCACGAGAACTCCAAGCAGCCAGGATGCAGCCGTACCCTGACCTACAGCCAGTCACACATGCAGTTGTTTGCTTAAACCCCATCAGACTCAGCCACCAAATTGCGCTAGTGATTGATATGGCACTTAATAAGCAATATAGATAAATCGGAAAAATAAATTTCCTGCTGTTAGTGACCGTGGCAAACACTGCTGATTGTCTACTGTGTCAATAGCTAACTATACATCAAAACTTTATCCTTGCCGAGCATGGTGGCACGTGCCTGTGGTCCTAGATACTCTGAAGAGTGAGGCGGGAGGATTCTTTGAGCCCAGGAGTTTGAATACTTTGAATACAGCCCACAAAACATAGCCTGTCTCTTAAAAAAAATTAATTGAAATTAAAATTAAAACAAAAATTTATCCTCCCTCCCAAAGGGGATTATGGGGTGCTGGTAATTTTCTGTTTGTAGAACTAGATACTGGTCACACAGGTATGTTTGTGAAAATGTGTTGAGCTATCCATTTATAACATAAGCACTTTTCTGATTGTCTATTATATTCCAATCAAAAGTTTTTTTTTAAGTTATCTGGTCTACACAATATAAGCAATAAACAAAATGAACTGAGAAAAATGTTATGTTCCTTTTCGGGTACAGTGTCACCACTGGAAGCAGCTGCCCAGGCAGGAGCTTCATTCCCAGAACCACTTGCTTCTAGACAGCTCTGTGTGGTTGGTTCTCCCCAATGGAACATGAACTGATATGTCTAAGCCACAAGGGCTAAGCCACTGTGTACTGTCCTAGCCTCTCTTCCCACCTGCCCCATGGATGAAAAGGATTCCATTACCTTAGGGAAAGCCAGAGAGACATGAGGAAGGCTGACCACTGACCAAGAACACTGGACTTTCTGCTGAAAGACCAAGAACCTTGGACTTACAGCAGCCTAGAAACAAAATTCTCTTGTAGCAAGCCAGAGCAATTTTGGAGTTTCAGTGTTAAAGCAGTTAATAGAACCATAATTTATACATCTACCTAAAATACATTCACTCTTTCTCTCTAATGAAACCCTATTTTTGTTTAGGTTGACAATATGGCCAATTAAAAATAGCAACCTCTGTAGCTTCTTTTGCAATGGGATGTGGCCAGGTGAGATAAAAATGGAATTTTCTTGGTAAGATTTATAGTTAAGCCCTTTAAAGGATTCAGCTGTCTCTTATGTGGAGCACAGATATGCTACATGGAGGTGCAGCAGCCACTTTGCCACTTTTAGTGCAAGACGGCCATGAGCACCTGTGTGAAAACCACTCAGTTAAGGAATAGAAATCTCCCATGATTTTTCCTGGTCACAATCCATTCTCTCCCCCTCGGAGTAACTGCCATCCTGCTCAGTCCTTGTTATTTAAAGCATTCCATAATCCCACATACTCACCCAGCACCCATATGCACAAACATTCCTTCACCAAATGGCAGTTGGAAATAAGGAAGAGGAGGTTCAAGTGTCCTCATGCAATGACATTAGTGAGGTCCCCAAACTGGCACAGTCTCCTCTGATGGGGTCCCTCATCACCATGAGAGAGAATATCAGGACTGATATGTTCCAAAAAGGCTCCCTTTTCTACTTGTCTCTTCCCCTGAGTCCTCATTACCCCCTCAAGCATCTCACCAGAAAGAACAAGCTTTCTCCTGTGTCATGTTCTCCTTCTTCCCAATTTCAGCTTTGTGGCTAAGACTAAGTGGGGATAAGTATTTCTTTCTTTAATAAATAAGAGAAAGTCCAGGAAGACTAACTTTTGCTGTGCTAAAAGATACCTAAAGGAATTTAGATATATCTCCCTTCTCAGCAATGCCTAATGCTTGAACCTATCTCTTGCTAAAGAAGTCAAGAACCTAACGTTTGCTGCCTGAATCCCTAAGCTGCCAGGCTGATAGTTCAAAGAGAATTTAGAAGCTTAAAATAATAAGCACTTATTCTACTCATGAATCTTCAGGTCAGCTGGGCAGGTTCTTTTGATCTTGGCTAAGCTCACTCATGCATCTGCAGTCCAGCTGTGGACAGGCTACTTTGGTCTGCTCAGCTGTCTCTCATATGCCCGTATGACTACTCATATGACTAGTCATATGACTACTCGCTGTCCTACAATGGTCATGGCTGCTCTGTGTGTCTCATTCTCTGGCAGACTAGCCTGTCCAGGCTCTCAGGGCAATCACAAAGGAAAAGGGGAGAAAGCAGAAATGCACAGAGACTTTCACAAGCTTCCACTTACCCCATCTCTGTTAATACCCACTAGAACAATGAAAATCACATGAAGCCCGGATTTAAGTGATGGGGAAACAGATACCCTTTCTTGAGTGAGAGAAAACTGTGAAGTCATAAGGCAAGGGGCATGGATTCCGACAGAGCCAAATAATCAGTGCAAACAACCTGCCATGTCCTCCAATACCATTTGCCATTGATTTAGAACAGTTCCCCGGTACTGCCAGCCTGGTCCATAGACTTGGGAGTAGAGCAAGGCCTCAGGCAGAGTCACTCAGAGTAGCACAATATTGACAATTACTGAAATGGTGAGGGCAGAGGGGATATGTATGGGACTCAGTAATCAATCTATAATTTAGTGGGTGGTCCATGATACCTGAGCCCATGAGGTTCTCACTCAGGTATTAGTATCAGAGGCCTGCACAGTTGTGATAGTAAAAAAAGGATATATCAATTAGCAGGACAGAGAGAGAGAGAGAGAAGTAGAGTTTCTAGGTCCTAGGTCTGGATATACTATATTGTATCTAGCTATTTGCATTGCATAATGAATACCCTTTTCTTGAAAATACCTAAGTGAATCTCTGTGCATGTATCAATTTGCCAAAAATAGGCCCAATTCTTCATCTTTCCCTGTATCTATGCCCCTTTCCAATGCGATTTTGTAGGCCGTCCAATCAAATGTCTATTTCCATGCTCTTTGAATCTAAGCTGGCCTTGTCATTTCCTTTGGCAATAAGATACAATAGAAGTGATAGTGAACAAGGTCCAGTCTGGCACTCAAGAGATCACAATTTTATTCCATTTTTTGAATCTTTACCAGTGCCACAAAGAAAAACAACCTGCTGCAGACTGAGAGAAGCCAGGTGAAAAAGAGCAGTCATTTCAGTCATCCTCGCCATCATTCTAGACCAGTGGTTCTCAATCTTCCTAATGCCATGACCCGTTAATACAGTTCCTTATGTTGTGGTGACCCCAATCATAAAATTATTTTCGTTACTGTAGCAATGAAAGGGTTGCGGTATTAGGAAGGTTGAGAACTACTCCATCTAGACCCTTCACCAGGGCCAACCTCACGCTCATGAGAGACCACGTGACATCAGCAGAGCTGCCCACCCAACACACAGCTTATTGTAACAGAAGAGGGGGTCTATCCCTGACCAGAACTTCCTGGCCAATTCATTGGCTTTTTTTCCTTTGATGCCTCAATATGGTAGATGATATTGATTGATTTTCAAATACTGAGCCATCCTTGCATTCTTGGGATAGATCCCACTTTGTTGAACTGCATTGTTCTTTTTATACACTGCTGAATTAAATTTATTGATATTTTGTTGAAGAGATTTTTATCTGTGTCAATGATCTTTGTTTTCTCTTCCTGTACTATCTTTTTTATATCAAAGTAATGACAGCTTCATAATATTAGTTTGAAAGTATTCCCTCCCTGTCTAGTTTATAGAAGAGATTTTGTAGTAATGGTGTTATTTCCTCATTAAATGTATGACAGAATCCACCAGTAAAAAATTTTGACTGCAACAAAAAAATAGCCGGGTGTTGTGGTGAGTGCCTATAGTCCCAGCTACTCTGGAGGCTGAGGCAAGAAAATCGCCTAAGCCCAGGAGTTAGAGGTTGCTGTGAGCTGTGTGATGCCATAGCACTCTACTGAGGAAGATAAAGTAAGGCTCTGTCTCTACAAAAAAAAAAAAAATTTGGTACCAGGGAGACAGAGTGAGACTCTGTCTCAAAAAAGAATCTTGGGTCTGGAGTTTTTTAAATAAAGTTTCTAAATATAGATTCAATCTCTTTAATAGCTAGAGAACTATTCAGGTTTTCAACTTCTTATTAAATAAATTTTCTAATTCTTTTCTTTCAAGGAATTAATCCATGTCATGTATGTTGTTGAATTTATGTGTACAGTTATTTGTAGTTTTTTCTTATTATGCGTATTGATAATTTTGTGACTTCTCCCATTTTTTTGCTAGAGAGTATGGTTGGAAGTATATGAATTTTATTGGTCTTTTCAAAGAGTCATTTCTCTGTCATTGATTTTCCCCTATTTTTCTGTTTCTATTTCACTGAATTGTGTTTATATCTATATTTTCTCCTTTCAGCTTTCTTTGAATTTGTTTTGCTCTTCTTTCATGAAATATTTAAGATAGATTTCTTTTCCTTTTAATTTAACCAATTTCCCTAAGCACTGTCTGGATTTTCTTCTTTTTTAATACTATATACATTTAATGCCACAATTTTCATTTTCTGCCTCACATGTTTTGACAGTGTTTTGTTAGGTGCACATACACTAAGAATCGTTATGTCTTCTTAGAAAATTGATCCCCTTATCATTGTGCAATATCCTCTTGATCCCTGATAATTTTCCCTGCTCTGAAGTCTGCTTTGTTTGAAATTAATACAACTACTCCAGCTTTCTCTTGATTAGTGTTAGTATGGCATACCTTTTAATTATTATGGGTACAAAACAGTTGTATATCTTTATAGAGGACCTTGATGTTTTGATACAGGCATACAATGTGAACTTACCAAGTGAGGGTATTTGGACTATCCATCACCTCAAGCATTTATCATTTCTCTGTGTTAGGAACATTCCAATTCCACTCTTTGGATATTTGAAAGTACATAGTGTATATGATTATAGCCACTCTGTTGTACTGTCAACTATTATTCCTTATAAATAACTATATACAAACATATATATATATATATATATATATATACTTTTTTTTTTTTTTTTTTTGGTAGAGACAGTCTCACTTTATCACCCTTGGTAGAGTGCCGTGGTGTCACACAGCTCACAGCAACCTCCAACTCCTGGGCATAGGGGATTCTCTTGCCTCAGCCTCCTGAGTAGCTGGGACTACAGGCGCCTGCCACAATGTCTGGCTATTTTTATGTTTTGCAGTTCCGATGAGGCCGGGTTTGAACCTGCCACCTTCAGTGTATGGGGCCGGGACCCTACTCAATGAGCCACAGGCACCACCTAACTATATTTTTTGTACACATTAACCATCCCCACTTTATCCTCCCCTCCACAGCACCTTTCCCAGAGTCTGGTTATCACCATTCTACTCTCTGCTCCATGAGATCAGTTGGTTCTTAATATTTAGCTCCCACATATGAGTGAGAACATGTGAGATTTGTCTTTCTGTGCTTG
The DNA here is from genome assembly GCA_963574655.1 of Perodicticus potto. Classification (NCBI taxonomy): domain Eukaryota; kingdom Metazoa; phylum Chordata; class Mammalia; order Primates; family Lorisidae; genus Perodicticus; species Perodicticus potto. The sequence continues at coordinate 9,829 of CAUYRH010005284.1, forward strand.
GCTTTTTTCACTTAACATAATGTTCTCCAGTTCTGTCCACGTTGTTACAAATGACAGGATTTCATTCTTTTTGTGGCTATATAATATTCCATTGTGTTTCTGTACCACATTTGCATTATCCATTCATCCGCTGATGGACATTTAGGGTGATTCCAAATGTTGGCTATTGTCAACAGTGCTGCAATGACTATGGGAATGGAAGTAACTTTTCAATATTTGAATTCCTCTTTTTTTGATATATACCTAGCAGCAGGGTTGCTGGGTCATTGGGTAGTTCTACTTTCAGATTTTTGAGTAACCTCCCTACTATTCTTCATAGTGGTTGCACTAATTAACATTCCCATCAACAAACAGCTTATGAGGGTTCCCCTTTCTCCACATCCTCACAGCATTCATCATTGCCTGTCTTTTTGATGAAAGCCATTTTAACAGAGATAAGACGATGTCTCATTTTGTTTTTGATTTGCATTTCTCTGATGAATAATGATATTGAGTATTTTTTCATATACCTGGTAGCTATTTGTGTGTTTTCTTTTGAGAAATGTCTATTCAGATCCTTTGCCCATTTTTTAAATTGGATTATTTGATTTTTTTCTATTGAGTTTTTGAAGTTCCTTATATATTCTTGTTATTAGTTCTTCTTTGAATGCTTGGTAGAATTCAGCAGTGAAGCCATTAGGTCCTGGGTTTTTCTTTGATGGAAGACTTTTCATTAATGCTTCTGTCTTGTTATTTGTTATTGGTTTGCTCAGATTTTAGATATCTTCCTGGTTCAATTTTGGTAGGTTTCATGTGTTTAGAAATTTATCTGTTTCTTCTAGGTTCATCTTTTTATTTTTAGTATATCTGTGTCTTAATATTTAAATAATGATTTTGTAAGAAAATAAAAAGTTGAGTCTTATTTTTTTATCCACTCTGACAGTCTCTGCCCTTTAATTGGTTGTATTTAGACCACGCATATCTAAAGTGACTTGGAAGTATTTGGATGAATATCTACCATAATTGTAACTGTTTTGTATTTGTTGCTTTTGTGTCTTTTTTTTTTAATTTCCTCTTTTTCGGTCTTCTCTGGTTTTAACTGAGCAATTTATATAATTCCATTTTCTCTCCACTCTTAACAGGCAACTGTACTTCTTCTTAAACTTTTTTACTGGATGCCCTAGAGTTTGCAATATACATTTACAACTAATCGAAGTTTACACAGTACAAATACCTTAAGGTATTCTCAATTTCTCCCTCCCATTCCTTATAAAATTGCTGCCATTGACATCACTTATCCATAAGCTACATTATCCAATATATTATTTCGAAGTTATCTGTGAGATAAATTAAGAATAAGAGGGGAAAGAAGGGGAAAGGGAGTGACAGAAACCTACCTAATGAGTGTGATGAGCACTATCTGAGTGAGGGACACACTTATAGCCATGACTCAAATATTACAAAAGTGATCCATGTAACCAAAACATTTGTACCCCCTTAGTATTTTGAAATTAAAAAATGATAAGTTTAATTTATATTTTCATAATTTCTTCTCTAACACTCCTCCTTTCTTTATGTATATCTATGTTTCTGACCTATATTATTTCCTTCTCTCTGAAGAAATATTTAATTTAATATTTTTTGTAAGGCAGGTCTATAAGCAACAAATTCCTTCAATTTTTGTTTACTTAAAGAAGCATTTCTTCTTCACCTTTTAAAGGATAATTTTGCTGGGCACAGAATTCTAGGTGGGTGAGTTTTTTTTCAACACTTTAAATATTTTACTTTCTTCTTACTTGTATCATTTCTGAAGTCCAATTTTTATACTTGCCTTTCTATAGGTAAGGTGGTTTTCTTTCTCCGACTTCTTTCAAGATTTTCTGTCTCTGATATTCTGCAATTCAAATGTGATATACTTAGGTGTAGATTATTTTATTATTTATTCTACTTCATGTTCTCTAGCCTTCCTGGATTTGGTGTCTATTATTAATTTTGGAAAATGTTCAGCCATTATTACTTTCAGATATTTCTTCTGTTCCTTTTTTCCCCTCTGGTGTTCGCATTACATACATTTTACAGCTTTTGTAATTGCCTCACAGTTCTTAAATATTCTGTTCCAGTTTTTCATTCTTCTTTCTCTTTGCTTTTCAATTCAGGAAGTTTCCATTGACACATCTTCAAGCTTTCAATTCTGTCCTCAGCCACGTCCAGTTTACTGAGGAGCCCATCAAAGCCATTCCTCATTCTTCTTCCCATGTTTTTGATTTCTAGCATTTCATTTTGATGCTTTTTTGAGAGTTTTCATATTCCGCTTACATTATCCATTTGTTCTTATATGTTATCCATTTTTTCCATTATCCTTAGCATGTTAATTATAGTTATTTTAAATTCCTGATGTGATCATTTCAAAATTTCTGCAATATCTGAATCTCATTATCCAGTTGCTTTGTCTCTTCAGAATGTGTCCTTTGCTGAGGGGCAGCTTCCTGACTTCTAGGCAACACTAACTTCGTTCTGTTGCTCTCCAGCACTTCAAAGACTTTTTAACTAGTTCCCTCTATTAAATCCCTCTCTATTCAATCTGAAAGGTCTCTATTCTCCTGTTAGATCATGTCTAGGGCGCTGGGTGGAACAGGGGCCTCGTATACAGTCTCCGGGAGTACCATGCACAAGCAGCCCAAAGAGTTCTTATTAACACAATTAGAGAATATATCCAGAAATTATGCTTTGAGCTGCAGCCAAGGGATCAAGTATATCACTGCAGTAGAAAACATAAAAGAAAACAGAAGTTTAAATTCATAAATTTGCTTGTATCTTGTCCTATTCTTAATGGTGCCATTTACCCTTAACACGATACACAGCTACTAAAATCACATGTGGACCCTGTCTAAGCAGGAAAATTTTGACCACCACCACTGCCATCAGGCAACAATCATGCAGTTCATACCACTACCACAACCATGCCAGAAATTCTACCTCACAGCCTTTCCATTTAAAAATTAAAAAGAAAAACCACCATCAATGTTCTTCAATTGGTGAATGGATAAGTCAACTCTAGTATGTATCTGTGCAGTGGAATATTACTCAGCATTAAAAAGAAATTAACAAGACACAAAAAGCTATGGATGAATCTTAAATGCACACTGCTAAAGAAAAGGAGCCAGTCTGAAAAGATTACACACTGTATCATTCTGACTATATGACATTCTAAAAAAGGCAAAAATATTGAGACATAAAAAGATCGGTGGTTTCAAAGGGCCTAGGGGGTGAGAGGGATGAACAGGCAAAGTACAAAGGATTTTTAGGGTAGTAAAATTTTCTGTATGATACTGTCATAGAGGATACGTGTCATCATACATTTGTCAAAACCCATAGAATGTACAACCCCAAGAGTGAACTTTGATGTAAACTATGGACTTTGTATTATGATAATCTGTCAATGTAAGTTCATTGATTTTAATAGATGCACCACTATGGCAGAGGATGCTGATGGCAGGACAGGGTATATATGACAATAGATTTTTCTGTGAACCTGAAACTGTTATAAAAAGTTACATTTACATGAAAAAAAAATTAATAAAAGATGCTCAATTTAAAGATAGAGGTATTGGCTTAGTGATCCACATAAGAAGATGAGAACTGTCAATTTCTCACAAATTTCATCCTTTAATGCATTCCAATGAGAGGCAAAAAAGTTAAGACATTATATCAAAAATAAAAACATTTGTTGAATTATCCAGCAAGTAGGACTATTCCTTAGGCAGGTTTTTAAATCTTATGTTTTATAGAAACTAATCCTTCTTTAAACATCACAGAAACTGCAAGCTAACTTAAATTTACATAAAGAAAAGGAGAAAAAGGAACCCAGACTAACATGCACAGATTATCTTAGAATGCACTTTCTTGCACACACAATTGCATTTGCTTCTTCATGCTAAATCAAGACTGCAGGGACATTCAGAAGTGAAATTAAATGAGGGAATGGTAACAAAATACTTGAGTAATTTTATTTGTGCCAGTCTGGAAAAGCATATTACACCCCAAAGGAAGAAATAATAGTACAGCTGAATGACAGTATATTTATTGCTTATTTCAAGAAAAAAAGGATATTTTAATGCCATGAAACTACATTTGATAAATATTAAGTCAACAAACTTAAATAAAACTTTTTTTTATGATCTGACTTTATTCCAACGATACTTGGTCCATGCTTCTGTCATGGTTAACAGAAGCTAGACTCTGATAGAAGAAGATTATTCACAGGATGTTAAGAAGTTCACAAAATTCTCCAGAAAACCAGGCTTGAGATGAGATCTCAGGCATAATCCCCAAAACCATTGCCACTAAACAAAAATCATGAGATTGTAGTATTGTGACATCCATGCCAGGTCACAGCCTTAACCTTCAAAAAAGAGAGAGATTTATTTCAAGAAATTAACTCACATGAATGTGGAGGCTTAGAAAGTACAAAATCAGATATGGTGGACCAGCCAGGAAGAGTTGTACTTTAAGTGAAAAGGAAATCTGCTTGAGATCCAGAGAACAGCCAATGTTGTAGATGGGATTCAAAGGTCATCTGCTAGTGAAATTTCCTCTTGTTTGAGCGGTGTCAATCTTTTGCTTACACTTGGGCCTTCACCAGATTGGACAAGGCCCATTCATACCATGAAGAGCAATGTGGTTTACTCAAAATCCACCAATTTGGGCAGTGTGGTGGCTCATGCCTGTAATCCTAGCACTTGGGAGGCCAAGGCAGGTGGATTGCCTAAGCTCACGAGTTCGAGACCAGCCTGAGTCAGAGTAAGTTTTTTAGTGACCTCATTTCTAAAAAACTAGCTGGGCATTGTGGCGGGTGCCTGTAGTGCCAGCTGCTTTGGGGCTGAGAATTGCTTGAGCTCAAGAATTTGAGGTTGTTGTGAGCTAAGACACCACAGCACTCTACCAAGGGCAGCAAAGTGAGACACTGTCTCAGAAAAAAAAAAATCCACCAATTTAAATGTCAATCTCATCCAGAAAGACAAAATCAACCATCATATCCTTTCAGCCAAAGGTATGTCTAATTGACAGAGGAAATCAGAGCGGGTACTGGCAGAAAAGATATGGCTCACTCTGAAAGATGATTGGAGAAAGAGTGTCAGGGGGACTGTCTACAATGGTGTAGAAAGGGATGACAAAGTACCCAAGGACTAGAAATAGGGGAAAACCATCATTATACCATGACATTAGGGGCCAAGGGAAAGGAGCTACTCCTGGTAGCTGGTAAGATCTTCCCTTCATAAGCTGTGCTCTTAGGTATAGACATATAGCAAGAGTCAGAACACTTTCTGGCATAGACAGACCTGGTGGATTAGTGTCTCCATTGCTCTCTCCTACCTCTCTCCAAGCTCCTGCCATTGCCTTCCATTGGCTAAATCCAACCAGAAGCAAGAGGCAAGGAAAGCTTGGTGAGATCTTCATCCAGGATGGCCTCATGGAAACAGGGCAGGAAGGGAAGGGTAGAGAGTAGATCTGGAAGGACAAACAGAAGAAATCCATCACCTAGAGCCTCAGTCTGAGCATCTTCTATAAGGGAGACCAGGAAAGTGAGCTCTATCTTCTTCAGGAGGCAGGATTTAAAATGAAGGAGAATTCCAAAATAGAAGAAAGTCATTCCAGTGATTCTGAGTGGCAACAAATACAATAATTAACCTCTTTAAACTCCATCAATTGGATACATCCTCAAAAATATCATAGACATTTTCAAACCACAGCTACCACGGTGGGTCACACCTTTCCAACCTAAGAAAAACTAAAAACAAGGACACCTCCTCACACACAGGCCTTTCTCTCCTCTTCTAGAACCTCCCTCATTCTGTGATGACACACATGTCTAGATTCTAGAACCTCCCTTGTCCTGGGGCTACATTCCCTTCCACAACCTCCCTCATCCTAGGACTACAAACCCTTTGCATTTTCATCTAGGCCAATTCCCTTGGAGGAGGTTAGACATTTCCTAATATTATCTGAGAGAAAGAAACAAGAAATAAATAAACATAACTTGCACAAAATTATAACTTTTCATTCCAGTATGGACACTGTGAATATTTAATTTAGTGCCCACACATCTAATTTAATCTTAGAAACACTCAAGGTCAAAGACTTTGGTCTGAATCAAGGAGAGACTTAAAAAGGAAGTATACACCAGCCTCCCACTGTCTTTGTGGCAGCTTGAGTGATGAGTCAACAATCTGTGGTTTGGGGTAATGAAAACTGCCATCAGCCCTTGTAAATTTTTAGAATTTTATGTTGCCTCAGCATTCATTGTAAATACAGGCTTAACATTGTCCTATATGAAGCTGGGCTCAGGCACCCTTCACATAGTTTTCAGCTCCACACCATACCCAAATGGCTCATGCCAGTGGCCAGAGATAAGAACTAAGAGGTTTGTCTTGGCTCCTGATTAGCAGACTATGCTCCCCACTTTCCTCTGGGCTCTTTCTTTTAAATTCAGGCATTTTCCCTTGAATTTAAAGTGACCCAAGTCCCATTCTCTTACATATACTTCTAGTTGTCACACATCCTCCTCCTCTTTCTACCCCACTCTCCATTCCTACTTTGCCTATTTGGGACAGAGAATTACCCTCCCAACTCATTACACCCTCTTTGCCCAGGATCTGTAAATAAAAATCCTTGAACTTGTTTCCTATGCTGGTGGTGTATTGAATTTGCACCTTTCTTTGCAAGAACCAGATACTGCCCCAAGCTGGGTTCCTCCCTCATCCCAGAACAAACACTTGGGAAGACACAAATTTTGGCTCCCAGGGCCTGAGCAATAGTCAGGAAGGGATAAACTGAACATGGGTCAAACAAAAGCCTCAAGGACGTCTGCCAGTATACGTGTAAAAGACTCCCTGGTTGCAGGCTGAATAACTAAACTTTAGGCAATCCACCATATGGAAAGACTATCACATGAAAGACACGCTGTAAGCACCACACCCAGCTCCCCATCAGTTCCTGTTAGAGCAAGGCCGCTAGCCACTCTAGTACTGGAATCCCAATTTAGCTAGTGGCTTTCAAAACAGCCCTTCCTCCAGGTGTTTTCAAAATATAACACAGACCTATGCAAATTGAATATTAAAGTTGAGAGCTTTTTCCCCATAAGTCATCCTTGTAATAAGTGACCAAGGTCAGAAGTAGCAGCTGGTTGCAAATCTGCCCTACAAAGGTATATTGTTGGGCTGCATGATGTTAACCTACGCTGATCTTAATGCTGTTTTTTAATGTTGCTGACATTTAAAAGCTGGGAAATTCAAAGCCAAACTTCAGATTACAAATACTCAAGAGCGGCTGAGTAATACCCGACTCCTTTCGATAGGATATGTGCTCTTCAGATTACCACTTTAGTCCCCCCAAACTAAGGCTGACCATGAGGAACCACGTTTTTATTTTTCTTCCAGTTATGTTAGAGAGGACAATGTTTGTCATGTACACAACTCTACCAAAATGTGACGAAATTAAAAGCAGACTAAGAGAACCACATTTTAAGAAAAAGAAGAGAGAGCATACTTCTGTGCTGAAGTGACCTGTCCTGCCTCACTCACTCATGCTTTCTGGGATTGTGATACCGGGTAGGGTCCTCATGGTTTCTTTATACCACATTTTGCCTCTTAGTTCTTTATATGACTTGACTTGCTTGTCAAACCCCAAACATGAAGGTGTATATATTTTTAAATCCCAAAATACTACACATCACCTATGAGAATGGACATAGATGTCTGATTTCTTGTTTATTCAGTTAGTCAATACTCATTCAACAAATAGTTACTGAGCACTTAAGGGCACAGCACTTTGCTAAGCACCAGAGATACAGCAACAACAAGACCAACATTCATCCTGGTCCTCATGGAGCAACCATTTTCTGCCCAACTCTAGAAATTAACTACAGCATATTAAGATGTAGGAACCTCATTTTGTCAGTGATCTACTTCACAAGCCATTCATACTGGTCTGGAAAAGTGTTCTTGCAAATGCAATTCGCTTCCTATAAGAGGAAATCAGACAGAGATAGAGAGCAAAAATTATTTTCACTAAGTAGGGCCCAAATAATTTTACTACTGTGTCAGTCAGGTTAGGTTGTTGTACGTTGGTTTATTTCTCGTTCAAACCACATGTGCATCACAGATCAGCTATGGTGTTTCTCCAGGTCAGTTTCACCCTGGGACTCAGGCTGTTAGAGCAGACTATCTATGACCTTGCTGCGGGTCACTTTCGCTCATATTTCTTTAGACAAAGCAAGACATTTGAATACATTTGAGTTCCACAGGGTAGAGATATATGTAAGCCTCCAACAGAATAAGCACCACAGGGAAATTTCAGGGAAAGACAATAAATATTTTGAATAACAACATGATCTACCACAAATTCTATGTGAATTTGATTCTATAATTCTATTCTTTGATTCTATAATCAAAGTCATAGGATGTGGATGGTTATCTGGTCCCCTGACATCAAAAACTATAATAAAAATAGCTCTAGGCAAGGTGGCTCACACCCTGTAATCCTAGCACTCTGGGAGGCTGAGGTAGGAGCATCACTTGAGCCCAGGACTTTGAGATTGCTCTGAGCGAAGCTGATGTCATAGCCCTCTAGCCTGGGCAGCAGAGTAAGACTCTGTCTGAAAATGAATAAATAATAATAATAAAAACAGATTTGGGGCATAGAAGTATCTGAAAGAAATTGACACTTTCTGATGAAAAACACAAGTGACACAGCAGAGGAAGAAAATGGGAATCCCAGAGTCACTTGTGCTCTTTCATTCCAAGCGGAACAGCCCCGGCCACATGTTTTCCACACAAAACAGACAGCTGCTCATACTGTGTGTCATGACCCACTTTCCAAGGTTGAAGATTCTCCCCTGCCTTCTTACCATGGCAAAGTGACTGAAACAGGAAACCTAGAAAATTGTTTGTGGGGGATATTACATAACTTCCTGATTTAATTGATTGATGAATAATAACTTCTAAAATTAGTTCTGCATGTCATTACATAATGTCTAAAAGGAAGTCTACTCAGCTTAGATGAAACCTTGGGAAATGTGAATGCTAACCAAACTCCCTTCAAGCTCCTAAAGTTGTTTTTCTCCCCAGTTTTTTTTCCAGGTCTTACTCACTGGGTTGGGGGGCAACTCATTTCCATTTGTATCACCTCTCTTTCCAACATCACCCACAATCTAAACTCTCCAAAAAACTTTAATTCTCTCTTCCCTCCTTAGAGGGAGATTAGGCTTTAACAACTATAATTTCTTCCCAGCCAAGTTAACTCTTACCTTTTCCCCAAAAAATTTACCAGTCAAAATTATAAAGTATATCTGGTTAAATAGCTATGTGATTCATAAAGATTTGGTGCAGGAATCAGAGGACTTACAGGCAGGAAAGGAATCTTCCTTGTCCCCAAAAGAGGAAGGGTCTCACCTCATTAGGGAAGATAGAGTGAAGGAATCCCAAGGTTGTTTTTTTGTTTTGTTTTGTTTTGTTTTTATTAGATCATAACTGTATACATTACTGCATTTATGGGGTACAATGTGCTGATTTTATATACAATTTGGAATGCTTACATCAAACTGGTTAACATAGCCTTCACCTCACTTATTTAATTGTTGTGTTAAAACCTTTATACTCTACGCTTAATATATTTGACATGTACCCTTGCAATATGCACAATAGGTGAGGTCCCACTGATTACCCTCCCTATACCTAGCTACCCCTATCCGCTCCCCTCACTCTCCTCTTCTCTCCTTCTTTCTGGGCTATAATTGTGTTTTTTCATTCATATGAAAGTATGGGTGATTATATATTGGTTTCATAATAGTACTGAGTACATTGGATACTTTTTCTTCCATTCTGGAGATACTTTACTAAGAAGAATATGTTCTAGCTCCATCCATGTAAACATAAAAGAGGTAAAGTCTCCATCTTTTTTATAGCTACATAATATTCCATGGCATGCATATACCACAATTTGTTAATCCATTCATGGGTCATCGATGGGCACTTGGGCTACTTCCATGACTTGGCATTTATGAACTGGGCTGCAATAAAGCTTCTGCACAGCCAAGGACAGAGTTACTAAAGCAAGCAGACAGCCCTCAGAATGGGAGAAGATATTTCCAGATTATGTTTCTGACAAAGTTTTGATAACTAGAATCCACAGAGAACAAACTAATTAATAAAAAAAGAAAAAGTGATCCCATTTCATCGTGGGAAAGAGACTTGAACAGAAGCTTCTCTCAAGAAGACAGGCACATGGCCTACAAACACATGAAAAAATCCCAAGGTTTTTAAAACAGTTGCCCTATCTGCAAACCATGAGGTTTTTTAAGCACTTGCTCTATCTGTAGACCCTCTGAGTCACAGTATGTTTTCATTAGTTTGCTTTCAGGCCCAAAGACACATAAAGTACCCAAAATTATTCTTGAGACCACTAAATGTTGGTTGCATGGGAAAAAGTGATTTAAAAGAGTAATACTGTTATTACAAATCTGAGACCCTTTTGTCAAGATCCAAATGTGGGAGGTCAGAAGTGCTTTCCCACGCGGAAGCTCCTCACCACATTTTACTACTCCCTGTACCACTTATGAACCTCAGCGAGTATTGAGCAAGCTCCTGTACAGCAGGCATATCTACAGGACAGACTGGTCAAATAAACAAATACACATGCAGCCTTAGATAATTCCCTCCCATAAAACAGGACATTTGTGGGCAGCGCCTGTGGCTCAAAGGAGTAGGGCGCCAGCCCCATATGCCAGAGGTGGCGGGTTCAAACCTGGCACCAGCCAAAAACTGCAAAAAAAAAAAAAAAAAACTCCAGGACATTTGCATGTTCAATAGCTTGAACATGGAATATCAACAAGGAACCCTGGAGAAATTCTGATAGAAAATCCCAAGGGTAAAGTGGGAAATTTTCTCAAAGCCAGGCTACCAATATGCCCTAATGAAGAGGTCTCTGAAAAGCAAAAAGCAGCCCCTGTCTATTATTCAGAGGGAACTCTATAAAGCAGAAAGCAACCTTGCGGGAAATGGTTAACACTGACAAAACGAAGCAGAGGGCTAGAGAAGATGAGATGAAATTACAGGACAGAGGGGTGCTGGGTAGACTGAGAGGGGGCTGTAAGAAGATGGGAGAAGTCATTTTTCTTACATAGTGAACGATGCAGTGTCCGAAACTGATTCCACAACGGGACATTGATCTTGCACCAGAGTGAAAGCAAATGTAATAAGAATAAGATGGAGTCAGGCAGGCTAAGGCAGACATGACACAGCTGGTCTGGTCACTCGAGGTCCTGCCTGACCTTCACCCCTATCTCCCGCTTGACATGGCTGGTCTGGTCGCTCTAGGTCCTGCCTGACCTTCACCTCCTAATCTCCCACTTGAAATGGCTGGCTGGTCACTTGAGGTCCTGCCTAGCCTTCACCCCCTATCTCCCACTTGACACAGCTGGGCTGGTCGGTTTAGTTTCTGCCTGACCTTCACCCCTGCCTCCCACTTGACACAGCTGGGCTGGTCGGTTTAGTTTCTGCCTGACCTTCACCCCTGCCTCCCACTTGACACAGCTGGGCTGGTCGGTTTAGGTCCTGCCTGACCTGTACTGTCTCCCAGTTTCACTGTTTTATAAATTTAGCTCCCACTCTGAACATATCTATCTTGAATAGTTTAGGTGGATTGATTTAGGAGATTAACTTTTGAAGTGGAATGTTGCAATAAATCACTGAGTTGTATTAAAAGCTAATGTAATCTTTGCTTTGAACTATGCAAATTAAGAAAGAATACCATATTGGAAAAAGGGTAGTTTTGAGTATATGAGAAGTAGACATTTGAGTAAAGATTGGTGAGCCATTTCCAGCACCCCTGTACTGTTAAGCCTTGTCTTTGTAGAGCTTTTTTATGTCTATCAATAAATTCTGACTGCCCTAATGTGGCCTGTACTCTTTATTTCATCCTGGTTGTCCTGTCCACTCAATTGCCTGTGAGCATGGCAAGCAGGTTTTCTTCATTCTGACTCACTTTTCACAAGGGACAGTGGCCCATCCTAGTCTGTTTTTGTGGCTCTGTGTTCCTTAGTGTTGTGTCTTTCAATTCTTTGTGTGACCACTCAAGGACCCACTATTTAAAGCTCCAACACGCTTTCACTTATACAAGGCAAAAATCGGCTCGGCGCCTGTGGCTCGACGGGCTAAGGCGCCAGCCACGTACACCTGAGCTGGCCGGTTCGAATCCAGCCCAGGCCCGCCAAACAACAATGACAGCCGCAACCAAAAAACATGGCCGGGCATTGTGGCGGCGGCCTGTAGTCCCAGCTACTTGGGAGGCGGAGACAGGAGACTCGCTTGAGCCCAGAAGTTGGAGGTTGCTGTGAGCTGTGATGCCACGGCACTCTCTCCAGGGTGACAGCTTGAGACTCTGTCTCAAAAAAAAACAAGGCAAAAATCATTACCTTCTAAGATGCAAGTGTTAAAATCAAAAAAGAAAAACTGGGGCTGGGGTGCAGTGGCTCACACCCGTAATCCTTGCATTCTGGGAGTCTGAGGCAAGCAGATCCCTTGAGCTCAGGAGCTCGAGATCACCCTGAACAAGAGCGAGACCCCATCTCTAAAAAATAGAAAAAATTAGCCGGGTGTTGTGGAGGGCACCTGTAGTCCCAGTTACTTGGAGGCTCAGGGAAGAAGATCGCTTGAACATAGGAGTTTGAGGTCGCTGTGAGCTAGGCTGATGCCATGGCACTCTAGCCTGGGTGACAGAATGAGAGCTGTCTAAAAAACAAATAAACACAAAAGAGTGAATGATTAGTTAGCCTACACATGATTGACAGGTAAGGTAGTGAGTTCAGTGCTAGAGTTATAGACATGAACAACACGGGCACAATTCCTGCCCCACATGGATTTTACAGTTTATGAAGAAACACAGACAAATATTTGTAACTTTTATGAACATTGTGAAAGGGGAGGTACAATGAGCTGTAGACTATAGAGCAAAGACATTTAACTTAGGGGAGCCCCAAAAATCTTCTTTGATTGGCATGTTGAAGTAATATCTGCACCCCCATATTTACCACAGCACTATTCACAATTGCCAGGATATGGAACCAACCTAATTGTCCATCAACAGATGAACGGACAAAGAATATGTGGTACATATATGCAATGGAATATTATTCAGCCATATGAACAAGTAAAAATCCTCTCCTTTGCAGTAACATGGATGAAACTGGAAGTCATTATGTTAAGTGAAATAAGCCAGACACAGAAAGACAAATATCACATGTTCTCATTCATATGTGAGAGCTGAAAAAGTGAATTTCACAGAGATGAGTAGCCTGGTAGTTAGCAGAGGCTGAGAAGGGTAGGGGGGAAAGGGGAATGAAAAGAAGTTAGGTAAGGGGTGCAAAAAGGCACTTAGAAGGAAAGAGTTCTAGTATTCAATCATACAGTAGGGAAATTGTAGTTAAAAATTTATTATATATTTCAAAATAACTAGAAGAATTGTAATGTCCCCAACACATGGAAAGGTTAAATGTTTGAGATGATGGATATCCTGATCACCCTGATTCAATCATAATACATTATTTACAGGTATCAAAATAGCACATGTACTTCCAAAATAGTACAACTATTATATATCAAGAAAAAATAAATAAATTTTAAAAGAAAGAATGAAAATGCTTCCTTGACGAAGCGGCTTGAAAGCTCAGACCTGATCAATTTGTGGTCTATTAATTGGGACACAGGGAAGCTCCTATTGCTGCCCAGAGATTCTCACTATTGTCAGTTCCCATCCAAGGAGCTCCCATCAGGCACAGTGCATCACTGTCATCAGACCACCCACCTTATTCCACGAGGAAGATAATAGGACAGATAAATAGAGAAATAAGTTGAGGTCTATTTTTAGTCCAAGAAAATGTAAATGGAAAAACCCAAAGTGTATTAGATGGGTCATCACAAAAGTGAGTGAATTTGGATTCCATAAAATAGTCACTCTTGCCAAAAATCACAACAACTACACCTTTCCACAGTCAAGAATGGTGCTCCACTTTTTTGGATACAGTCTTTAAAAGATAGTGAGGTACAAAACTGCAGCTCTATAAATGAAATAGGAAGGAGGAACTTCCTGTCAAATTCATTGGACAAATGTATTTGTAAAGTTTCCTTCTACACTGGTGCAAAAAAAAAAATAACAGCAGGTGTTATCAACATGCAGCACCACTCTTAAATTTAAAGAGAAAATGTACACAGCTTTTCTAAAATGCCATCCTTCAATCAGAACCATGGTCTTGGATCCTATATTTCTCATACCAACCATGAACAACTACCTAGTTTAACCAGCAATAATCCAGCTGGCAACCAAGGTGCATTCAGTTTGATCCAACTGCCAAAGCTGGATACAGAAACCTGTTAGGAAATTGATTACAAGCAGGACAACTTCATGAGTATTAATGTTTTGTCTTTTAACAAGTATCATGTGCTATAATAAAATCATTATTCTAATAAAATCTCTTTTGATATAAATACCACAATTAGGATGCCAGTTTCTTCTGTGGGTTATTTTAACCACAGGTAGTATCTTCTTCATTATCTATACAAAGAGAATTTAGGGTCAAACAAAGAAGGCTGTGAGATACCTCAATTCCATGTCCGAAGTGTGTCGCCCTCAGCATTGGTATCACAAGGACACTCTCTGGCTGCCTTTTTCTTCACCTGTGCTAGTTTCCTATTGTGCTCATTCCTCTGCCAAAGCAAATTAAACCAAATTCCCTTTGCAAACTTTGAAGGCATTCTATTGTTCAAACCAACCTTAGCTGAGGTACCTTACTTTTTAGCCAAGAACAAACAGAGAGACTCAAAGAGCCCTGGTTTATAGAGAACACTCATTTGACTACCAGAGATTCTTTTGCTAGGGAAAAAGGGCCATATAGGGGGCATCCCTGGTGCTCTGGCAGGAAAACTTCATAGGAAGTTATGAGTTTGGGGATATTCAAGTCTCTAAGTAAACTTCTGAGTATCTCATACATTGTGATACATTCATTGGATGGGAATACAAGTCTACAAGTTACATCTTATTCTTCTCAGGAAGAACTTTCTTGATAAAATTACAGCAAAGCAATAGAATTGTGTGTTCTTCTGTTTAAAAATAAAAGCAATTGACAGTATCATTTTCTTTTTTTTTTAGTTTTTTCTTTTATTAAATCATAATTGTGTACATTGGTGCAATCATGGGGCACAATGTGCTGACTTTAGATATAATCTGAAATATTTTCATTGAACTATTTAACATAGACTTTTCCATGTTCTTATTCTTTCTCCTTATAATCATATTATTATTTTTATTCCTATTATATGGTCTTAAAATGTTCTTTCAAATATTGGGGGAGATAAGTCACTC